>JAHLJT010001647.1:0-43808 GCA_031308135.1 Acheta domesticus
TTGGGTGTAAAAAATATCAAAATGTCCCATTCTCAGAAAACAAAGAACATTTTTTTTCAAAACCGGCTCAATTTTTCCTCAAAAAGTTTCAAATGAAAAGAGGTTTTCATATTTCCAAATACTCATTTCAATTAAAGTATTATGGGACCCAAAATGAGAAATAAGAATTTTGTTTAAAACCTTATTTTACCAAAATGTCTCCTATACAAATATTGCGGGAAAGAAAACTAAACTATCATATTAATTGAGGTCTGATTATGAACTGACATGATCTGAGATAATACTTTACAACAATTAATGAGTAATTAATTAATTTTCATAAATTTGTTCATTAGTAATTGAGAGGATGAAAGCTTCTGAAGCTGAAGAATATTCCGAGGATTATTAATATGGGAACGAATTCTGTAAAGAAATAAGCCGTCGAAAGCCGGGACTCTAAAAAATATATATTAAATTGACGGAGATAACTTCCATTATTCTTCATGTAATTACGTCAATAATGCCGTATCAGAATTCCTACAACGAATTCTTTTGAATGCCATTCAAAGAGTCAGCGTTTTTAGCCCGTCATTGGTCACGTGCGCAACAAAAAGGACACATTTATGTTTTTAATGCGTATTATTGATGATTATCGAAAATAGACATAGTGTGTTAATTTTCAAGCAGAGAAATTGGCCCACGATAGCGTAATTATTGCAAACAACATAAACAAATAATAAGAAACAATCTGTGCTACTTTGTAGCACCACTAACTTCGACTGGGAGTTTTTACTCCTAACCCACAGAGACGTACCGGGTAAAATGTTTCTGATAGTGTTATAATAAGGGCCTAATCTAACCCTTTCCCGCCCTAAGCGCCCGAAAGCGGCAGACGAGGAACTTCCCCCTACCGGCCCATAGCGCACGAAAGCGCCCGCCGACATTTTCCGTCGTGTTCTACAATAGTATATCGGCGGTGAATACTGCAGCTCTTTAGAGAAGAAAACAACATCAGACAGTGGAGTGCACTTGGGAATGCAAAAAATGTGACTTACCTCTTTCCCGGGTAGGAGGTTTTTGCAGTATCACCAAGATAAAATGTAGAAGTGGAAAACTAGCATGCATTCATTGATATGTTTTCTTATTATCTTTAAATTTCATTTCCATATGCTTACATTTCTATTTTAACCCGTTAGTGTACATAATTATTTTTTTCGCATAACGCTCGTCCATTGTTTAGTTTAGTTTAGTTTAGTTAATGCCTTATTTTACGTGGAGAGACTCGGGCCATCAGGCCCGCTCTTCCGTCTGACCACGCAAATTTCGCTACGCTCCTTTCACCTAGCGGAGAAAGAAGGTATTATCTCGGGCGACGAAACAGGCGATTTGAATTTAGCTCAGAGGCTTCATTTAGGCTTGAGGACTTTTACATGCAAGTAAATCTACTAACATGGGCCAGCCGGCTTTACTTCCCCTCCGCGGAAGGCGTACGAAGGATTTTTTCGCCCTTAAAAATCCACGGCTTCGATCGGGTTTGAACCCGAGCGAACTTGGGTATGACAGTCCGGCACGCTAACCGTCACACCATCGAATCCGCACCTTGTTGTCGCCGCATTGTTGTCGCGTTCGTGCGCGCATAGGAGCCGTAAGAGACCTCTGGCGGGGCTAAAGCGACATCTCGCATTCAGAAATGATAAAAGTTGCTTATATGATTCTTTTAGTACGTCTACGTCTATTGAAGAAATAAAATTCGCAAATTATTGAACAGACATTGAAACGATGCCCCAGCGTCGTTGCCGTTACCAGATAGTAATTCTGGGCTAATGGGTAGGCATTTTTTGTTAACCACTGCATTTTTCTTTCATTTTCCTCAATTAATAGGGTACTTTCTGGGGATATGCAGTACTGAAATACGGGCGGGAAAGGGCTAAGGTACTAAGTAGGGTCAATGAGGTAACACTGTTTCTTCAACAAACTGTGTGGGAGTTTTTGAGAAGCAAATAAGCATGGCGCACCGGCGTAAAGATTTGCTCCGCTTAGAACAGGCGGCCTGATGAAAATTTAGTCAAATGAAACAAATCGAGCAATAATTCCCAGAGTTTGGAAATTTGGCATGCTTATTTGTTGGCATCTACTGTAGTACAGCGTACTAAACATTCTGGTGGTGTGCGGAGGTTAAAGGAGCTGCTTAGCTTCTATACTTTATTATAACACTACACTTAGGTACCTTTCTGTTGTTTTTTAACACGGTTCATGGAAAATTCCGACTCGTAAGGGGACTTATGTCTTTTCATACGTGAACACCTCAGAAAAACTATGCGCGCGCTAACATTTTGATTAGTAACTGTGCCTCCTCCATAACCATTATCGTAAACATTGTGATATTCTGTAACGTTGGAAGTTGATCCATTTCGATTGTGATTGCATTGTACACATAGAGACGCAAACCCATGAAGTTTGTTCCTTCGTGACCTTTGTTTTTGGACCGTTGAATAGCCCCCAGAAGCCTCGTACACCGTCCTTCATGAACGCTGAAAAAGCCGGAGAGACAGATAATGGTCCCATGGACCTGGGTCTCAAGGGACTAACCCTAGGCATAAGATATTTTATACAACGGTACATAGTTCTATTAACAATGTATTATAGTGAAGTGTTCAAGTGATTTTTACTTTCCTGTATACATACGTATATATGGACATAATATTCGGGCCAAATCGATCAGGGAATGTTCATTTAGAGAAAAATCCTATGAGTGGCTTAAACGATAGTGTTGTTCACAGTCGGGCAGAGGTGTGCTGACGGACAAAAGTCAATTTTGCGATATTAGCCCGGTTTCTGTCTACACTATGTATTAAAGAAAGTATTTTACTACACACAGGAGCAATCCAAATCCACTCCGTGCTATCAAAGACACATAAAAAAAAGTTTTCTGCCAAAAAATGGAACTTTTCGCCAAAGCATTACATCACTTTTTACTTTCCCGTATACTATACGGAAGTTATGTAATGCTGCGCGAAAACACGGCGGATTTTCGGCAGAAAAACTCCTATTACAGGCCCTGGTAACGAAAAAGTGGATAAATTCAATTGCTAAATTAAGAAAAAATCTCCTAACACGTGGTGCAGCCAGAATCCCTATTTTGTGGATCCTTGATACCAAAAAAACAATTGAAAGCAAAACGTCCGTCCGTCTATCTGTGAACAACGATAGCGGGCTATTAAACCGTTGAGCCGATTTTCTCCAAAACTCCGAGATTCCCCGATAGAGCTAAATATACCCGTGGACCTTGAATTTAAAATCGATATTTTAATTTTGGAGGGTACTTAACATGAAGCCCCTGGCAACATTTTCAAAATTTTCAAATACATGCGCCGACAATTTGAATAAATTTTGTTTTTGGATAGTCTGAAGGTCATTTAACAGAATGGCGTAGGTCTTATGATTGTTGAAAACTCTGATTTTCAAAAATTGAAAAAATTCAAACTTTTTCGGCATCTTTCTACAACTACAATTATGAAGATACAATTTTGTTCACAAAGAAATGTGTTCATAAAAAACAGATCTTCAAATAAGATAATGTTCAATTTTTCAAAACTTTAGTATTTTTTTTCGAAAAATTGTGTCAAACATAGACAATTTTTTATTTGATTAAAAACATTTTTTCTTAAAAACCGCACAACGTTTTTTGATTAAATTGGGACCTGAGATAGCATAAAGGAAGCTTAAGAGAATGGTGCAGGTTTCATGTTCGTTGAAATGCCTGATTTCAACGAAATGTTTCATGTTCGTTGAAATGCCTGATAATTTCCTAACAAACATAATAGCCCGCTGGATTTGACTGCGCTTCGTTTCGTCGTTTTCTTACATTTCCATCACTCCGTGGTCCAGGAGGGGCGAAGACTACAGCAGCGGCGGCGCGGCGGCGGAGCTTTGCGAACGTGTCATCATGGAAGAGCGTTCTTGGTGTACTGGTGCAGGTCGTTCACAGTTCTCACGTACGCCCTCTGACTTGCCTGTCACTCGCATGGGACTAGCCTGTGACCCACATGGTCCCGTCTGTTCGCATGGTCCGGTCTGCTCCGCATGGTCCCGTCTGCTTCTTCCTGGCACCGTGGGGCCCGTATATATTGGCCCTTGTTTGCATGCAGCAGCACTTTTTGGAGGTTGTATCGCCGAGATGTTATGCTTGCCGATGCAAGCCGCTAACCTTCGGTGTGGAGTAATAGTGGTCGCCACAACTACAATTTTAAAAATACATTTTTTCTCAATTAAATGTATTTATCAAAACTACATCTTCAATTAAGATCATGCTTAATTTTTTCAAAAGATGAGTAGTTTTTCTATAATTTTGTGACAAACATAATAGCCGCTGTAAACTTACTGCGCTTCAGACAGCTGGATGCATCGTAAATTAGAATTTGCAATTTTGTATATTATTTCTTTGTTCATTTCTGACATTCGAGCTTTTGTTATACATTTACACATTAATATTTTAGAAATTGTTTATTTTGAAACATTTGAAATAAAAAGTAAAAAAAATAATAGCTCTCAGGATAGCGACAAGTTTGCTGCAGGACTTCCAGAGGGCCGTGCCAAGTAATCGGACTGTTTTCGCTCGGAGAATCAATATATTTACAAAATATTAGCGAACCAGCCTGCCACTGGTAAGAAAAAACTGACATTTATCATAAATTTGTTCAAATCAATTGCAGACATAAATAAATCCAGCTGTAACACACTCGTGTACGTGTTTCACAGTTTCCCCTCCGGGGAGACTGTATTGGGCATTGAAATTATATGTTCCATCAAGACCTGCAAATAATGCAGAATAATAATTCAAACTTACCTGAAAATATTACATCTCAAAATTTGTTATCAAAAGATATAATATATCAGTCACAAAATGCTTCCCTTCAATCAACATCGAATGCTGTCAATGTAGCTCAAGCTACTCTCGGATTGATAGAAATGCAAACGGACAACCAGCCTCCCTTCATTACACAGACATTTCGTATAATGCAAATAGAAGCCAGCCTCCTCTACAAGAAACAAATTCAGCCAAACGTCAAAAGTCATTGCCTCAAGATGTGATACATCAACCTCAAAATTCTTCTCAGCAATCAACATCATCTACTACCTTCAATGTTCTTCAAGCTGCTCCCGGATTAGAAGAAATGCCACCTAATAACCAATCTTCCACAATCTTTACACACTTTAGGTAATACAAATAATCAACCTCCTCTTCAAGAAGCAAATTCAGCCAAACGTCAAAAACAATATAAACCAACCTATTCAATTCCAACATACTCCAGATACGACATCTTGAATGAAACTGCCGATCCTGATAACGAACTCTCTACCTCTGAAGTGAAAATTCCACCGTTTACAGTGATTGGAAAAAATTACCAGCTATTAATACAAGATATATCAAAAATTGTGCAACATGAATACACCACTAAGTCTCGCAAAAATGAAATAAAAATACAGTTCACATCTATTGATGACTTTAGGAACTTTCGCAAATTTAGTGAATCAAACAACATTCAATTTTATACATATCAAGATCCATCAAAAAAGTGTTTCCCTGTGATGCTTAAAAACATTCCTTCTTCAATTTCAGAAATAGACATTTATAATGAACTATTTAGGTTACAATATCCCATAATCAGTGTTAGAAGACTTTACGACAAATCCAGAAAACCTCTTCAAACGTGTGCTTTAGACCTACAAAACTCCAAAGAAAGTAAAGAAATTCTACACCTGAAAACCTTATTTCATTGCTTAGTGAATATTCAACCAAGAACTCAACGTTCTTCACCCATACAATGTAAAAACTGTCAACGATTTGATCACTCACAGGCAAACTGTCGTTTAACTCCCAGATGTGTTAAATGTAATCAGAATCACCACTATTCTCTTTGCAACAAACCTCAAAATTCACTTCCGATTTGTGTTAACTGTAACCAGAATCACACTGCTAATTATAGAGGATGCCCTTTTTTTAAACAAGCACTTAACAACAAAACCTCTAAATTCAATTATACTTCACAAGAGACCATACATAATTTGGAAAATACAAATACACAGCCTAAAACCTTCACATTCCACAACACAGACTTACGCCCACTTCAGAAACCACCTAATGCCTGGTCAAATACATATTCCAACACAGCTCGCAATTCTCAAAATATTAATAACATTAACACTTCTTCATTAAATATCTCACAATTAATTACAATAGTTACGCAAGTTATATCTTCACTAATACCACAAATTCAACAAATCATAGAATCACTTCTGAACAAACAAAATGTCTAAGAAAACTAACAGCATAACACTGCACAATTGGAATGCCAATGGAATTAAAAGGCAACATCAATTATTTGAACATTTTCTTATTCCCACAACATCCAAATAGCATGTATCACCGAAACGCATCTCATCCCCAATGAAAAATTTTACTTACATGGATATAAAATATACAGATATGACAGAATTGAAAATATAGCATCGGGTGGCGTAGCTATTATTATTTCTTCCAAACTCAAATCTTTCTTATAAATACACCTATCACTCCCTCCCTCGAATTCATTACAATAATAATCAATATCAATCAAATCCATTACCACCTTACAGTTGCGTATAAGCCTCCGAAGTATAATTTCCCGCTGACATATTTTAAAAGCATATTTAACAATACAACAGATAAAATCATACTGCTCGGAGATCTAAATTGTAAAAATCAAATCTGGGGAAGTCTTAATAATAATCCAAATGGTATAAAATTACACAAATTTATTGCTAATCATAATCTTCAAATTCATGCCCCTGAACCCACGTATTATTCATGCCAATGAACCCACGTATTATTCATATAATGAAAATATCATCCAGATATTTTAGATATACTAATCACACAAAACATAAACCTTCCAATTACTCAAAACGTATTACCTGAGCTTGATTCTGATCATTATCCAGTTATTATAAACATTTATTTCAACTCTCATATCACCTATTCTAACTCTTCTCCTATATTCCAAAAAGTAAATTGGAATAAATTTACATTAAATATTGAAAACAGCATTCAATTCCCCACAAATATATTATGAACTCATGACATAGACTCGTACATCACTTATTTCACGGATGCAATAAATCATAATTTACACATAAGTTCTAAATATATACCAAAAACTAATTTCGTAAATTATAAACCTCTACCTTTACCTATTATTAACCTTATTAAAACTAAGCACTCCCTAAGACGATTCTGGCAACAAACCAGGCGTAAAGATATTAAACTAAACTAAACAAAATATCTAGGATTATAAAATATAAACTGGAACAACATAAATTCAACGAATACAAAAACTTTATTAAACAAATTCATCCCCAATCAAAAAAGCTCTGGTCAACTCTTAAAAGAATCTGTAAAGAAAAAACATCTATTCCAATCCTTAAGCAACATTCCACTACAGCAATAAATGACTATGACAAAACTCAATTACTAGGTCTTCATTTCCAAAATACGTTTACTCCTAATTCAACTACTAATATTCACTTTTACAATCTTGTTAGCAATTTTCTCTCTCTTCCAAATTTTAATGTTCTCCAAAATATTGATTATATTTCCCCTTCTGAAATTCATTCAATTATTAAAACACTAAAAACTCGCAAATCTCCAGGATTGGATACTATCAATAATCAAACACTCAAGTCACTTGGTAAAAGATCAATTGCTGCTTTTACTTCTATTCTAAATTCCGCATTGAGATTTAATTACTTTCCAACTACCTGGAAAACAGCAATCGTACTTCCCTTTTGTAAATCACAAAAAGATCCTAGAAACCCATCGAACTACCGACCTATTAGTTTACTTTCCTCTCTTTCCAAGATATTTGAAACCCTTATACATCACAGATTATTACACTTCACTACAATTAACAAAATTATTCCTCCCACTCAATTTGGCATCACTCATCAGCATGCAACTACTCATCAACTTTTAAGACTAACAGAACATATTGAAAACTCCTTTCACCTAAAACAGCATACTATTGTATTATTACTGGACATCGAAAAAGCATTCGACAAAATTTGGCATCATGGTCTTATTTATAAATTATTCCAAATTGGAATTCCTACTTATTTGTTCAACATAATTCAAATTTTCTTTCTAATCGCACTTTTCGTGTCAAAATTAATTCCTCTTTTTCTCAACTATTTTCAATTGGCGCGGGCGTGCCCCAAGGGTCCTGTCTATCTCCTCTTCTTTTTAACATCTATCTCTCTGACATTCCCAACTTTACGTACTCAGAATTAGCCCTTTTTGCTGATGATACTGCATTCTTCATTAGTCATAAAAATTTAACAACTGCCAAAAATAGACTACAATCCGACCTTCTGCTTTATACAAATTGGACTTCTAAATGGCAGATTAAAATTAACATGAATAAATGTCAAGCTAAAATCTTCACACTCTGTAAACCAATCATCCCTGCAGAAATATTAATTCTTGATCAAGCTATACCCTGGATATCACCCAACACACCTATTAAATATCTTGGACTCCTCTTAGACACTAAACTTAAATGGAATGCCCATATTAAAAACATTATGCATAAAACTAACACTAAAATTTATAAATTACACTCCCTCATTAATTATAAATCACCTATAAACATTCACTCAGCAAAATTAATATATACCACAATTATTCGTCCTACCCTTACTTATGCTTGCCCCATCTGGTCCAATGCTGCCAAAACCCATATTAATAAATTACAAATTCTCCAAAATAAATTCGTCAGGAAAATATTTCACGCACCCTGGTATTTTCCCAACTCTCAACTCCATAATGAACTGAAAATTGACACTATCAACTCCCTAATTCGTTCACAAAGCCTTAAATTTTTCAACTCCATAGATGACTTACAACAGACCCGCACTTTCAATTTAGGTCAAACATATCATTTTCCTCGACGTATACTATCAAAATTTCCTAAAGATATATTTCATCCACCATAATTACTACATTTACAACATATTATCCTTCTATTCAAAATCTTTTTTACAAACTTCTTTTTTTTTTTCATAGCATAACCTTTTCAAAAATTTAATTGTTAATAATTCCTACTACAGGTTCCAGTGAGTATCAAATCGCCAGTTATTTGTTTGTAATGTCCAAACCCCTGAAAGACAAATATGTCGAACAGGTAGAAATAAATTCAAAAAAAAAAAAAAAAAGGATAGCGACAATGCAGGGTCTGCAACAATGGAATTCACTTTGCGCTTGCGAATATCTGTGACTTACGTATGATTGTTGTGACCTGATGGAGCTGAATGAAAAGGAGTTATAATTGTCTAATTTATGTTGATATTTGTATGAAAATATTTAGTTTTCGCACCAAATGCTGTATCATTTGTAGGGAGTAGAGTATTTGTTGCATGGTTTTAAAATACTCTTCTCTAATGATGGCCCCATGGAATGCATTTCTATATTGTATCAGGCTTCTTTTTCCAAAACAGTTTTACAAATACAGTTGTAGAATTCACATAGTTCTGATAACACTGCGGTGGAAATAGTGAGTTGTACGCTTCTTGGTTGAGTTGGACGTTTTCAAATAGCTAAGATGTTAGTAGCGCATAAAGTGCAATATTTCAATACTACGTAGCGGTTTCCTCTAATACGGGAAAGTACGTGCTGTTGTAGCACCACTAGTTCTATAATAGGTACATTACTCGGTATAAGTAAAACCTATTGAATTGTTATTTCACGCAAAAAAACATTACACATTATAACAAGGTAGTTATTAATATATAACAGCATGACTCTTCAATTTTCTTTATACAGGCAAAATTTATTTGAACTAAAACCCATTTTTAACCCCAAAAGTTTCTTTTAGGTCAAACACGTTACGTTAAAGGGCAGTAATGGTACAGGACCAGTGGCAACTCCGCAGGTAGAGAAAGTGAAGTGACAGTTCACCTACAAATTACCATATAAAAGTAGTTAATTATACTCAAGGAGCTTACGATTAGCTTCTGCTATTAAAATTCACGAGTCTACCATTTCTCCCGTTTTACTTCCTCGCCCTTAAGAAGGAACTTCTTAAGAATAGAAAATGATGTAATCGTGCGCCAGAAAACGGCGAATTTTCGCAAGAAAACTCTTGTTGGCGGGCCCTGGTAACGACAAAGTAGATGAATCCAATTGCTAAATACAGAAAAAAAAAACATTCCTCTAACATGTGGTGTAGCCAGAATCCCTATTTTGTTGGTTCTTGATACCGAAAAATCGATCGACGGCAAAACGTCCGTCTGTCCGTCCGTCTGCGGTTAACGCTAGCGTCTAAACATTTAGCCGATTTTCTCCCAAAATGATATTTCCTAATTGTTCTGGCTTGTCGTGGCCTCTGGAATTTGAAACCGATATTTTAATTTTGGGGGATACTTTACATGAAGCCCCTCGCACATGGTTTCAAATTTTTTTATTAAATTTTGTTGTTGAATAGTGCAAATGACGTTTAAATGAATGGTGCAGGTGCATAGAAATCTTACAACATGCAGTTTCGACTAAATAGGTAGGCCCTATAATGATTTTCTTTCACACTTGCCTATTGCTACTCATTGGAAACTAGTGTGGTATCTTTTAGGAAAGCAACCATTTGTAGAAAACATTGTTCGGAATGCATCTTGGAGAATCTGCGGCGGAAAATTGGGCTAAACATCAAAAAATAAATCAAGACGCAATATTCTTTGTGCATATTAAATTTTATAAAGATTGTGTTATGGACATTGAAAGCTCAGTGGTTCGCCTATAATGATTACAATATAATACGTAGACTATTCTTAATCAATGCAACATAAAAACGGATCGGTGTGTGTACCGGTAGCGTCTAGAATAGTGAAATTATAAAAAAATAAAAACCTAAGAGAATGCAAGTGTACGACAGGGACTGTAATGTAGCACGAGCTCATTCTGCAAGTCACTTCTTCCACCGCTCGCTCTGATCGTCGTGGAGCGCGGGAGTGCCAGGAGGCCGGCGAAGTCCCTTCTCCCCCCACCCACACCCATCCCGGCGCGGGCACTGCCATGGCCACCTATATAGGAGACCTCTGCAATGAATCGTGACGTCACCACCGGCGGTTTCATCTCGTCTTGCCCTTTTCTCGTGCTTGGCAAGCGAATGACAGCCTTTGTTATACGGAACCCTATAATAAAATTCCATGACTCGTTTGACTAAAATAATTTTTCACTGTGAAATTACTTATAAACACCTAAGAAAGTGTATGTTTGAACTGAAAAAATATTTCACTGACTCTGTAATGAATATGCAAACGCATAAACTAGCGAAGAATATGACGCAACGAGTACAGAACCATCAATAGTAAGAACTCATGTAGTCACAATTACATTTATTGTAATCCTAAAGTAAATGGGACAAGTTGATAGCTTCAACTACAAACAATCTCAATGAATCATAATTTAAATAATGTGTACAACAGAATTTAACCCTTGAATGCATGACTATTTTTACTTTCATGAATGCATGACATGGGTCAATTTGACCCAGTCCGTCATACCTTGTATATTTTTAATTGAAAATCATTATGAAATGAAATAGGAATACTAAATACACTATAGTGTTATTCAATTAGAAACAATGTTTGTTGATTGAGTTTAGGATTCACATATATTATTCCTATGATGTCAAATTTTACTTTCATGAGAGTGGACATAAGTGAGTACTGAATGATCTGAACGTACATAACTTTTACATTCAAAACAAACAGTTGAACATTTTCTGTATAGGACTTTCTTTGTAGGACATTTACTGCATCTTTTTCTCTTATTGTTGGCCAATGTACTAGGTTAACTGTTGTTTTTTTCTATCTCACATTGTGCTATGGAACTTCGTATGTTCTTCTAAAGAGGTTTGATTGTGCTCCTTTGAAGAATACATGGAAGGATATATTCTTTTGTCAAATCTATTAGAAATAAGTTTTGTGCTTCACTGATTGTTGAAAAGTGCGATTCTTTTGGATGAAAATTACGTATGCATTTACAGCAACGACATGTAGCATATTCATGAAGGAGGCAAAAATTCCATATCCTTGTTTGATGCTTGACTGTGCAAGTGCGCACTAATTTGTCAAGTGTAACGACGCCACTTTCGGTAGCATTGTAGAAATTAACAATTTCAGGCTTTTTCTTCCGACATTCATTATAATATATTATATATTATTACAATAATTATTAATCACAAAATACGATGTAATCATATTTGGGTCATATACACCCATCTCATGCATTCTGAGGAGAGCAATATAAAACAACTTATGGACACCGATCAAATAAGTAGAACATCGTAAAACGACCTTCTACGGATTTTGAATGACGAAAAAAAGATGTCTTCAACGGACACGACCGTTGGAAAAACCATTCCATCCAAAATATCAGTGTAAAATCTGATTTGGGTCAGATTGACCTATGTCATGCATTCAAGGGTTAAGAGTGTCTGAAATGAGTAATGTATTTTAAATTCTCATAAATAAACTTATCTGCAGCAAACGCGTATAAAAAGCGTTATGCATACAAACAATTAATAAAAAAACATTTCGCCAACAACCTACGAGAGATAAATTCTTTAAAAGAAGAACACAATAAATATAAACAAGGTCATTACATCAGGATTAGCTAAGGGAGATATCTAAAAATTTTCAATGAATTTGTTCCAGAAGTTCTCTTAGAACTATGCGCAAAAATAATGTTCCATACTTGAGGGGAACGTTTGCTTTTATTAATATAATTCACACACGGTGGAGTACTATACAAGGTGGAGAGTGGTTTTTCCCTGCAGAATTACTTTTTCTATACTCAATAAGCAGTAGAAAGTAAAAAAAAATACTCAGTTTTCTTTGCACACTACTGAACAGTTTTCTGGAGAGTCACAATTTTTGTCTTGAGCTCTTGCACCTTTGCAAATTGTCTTTCATTTGATAATGAATTTTCTTCAGAGAACTTTCTTCTAAAGTGAATGCTAATTGATTTTGCTCCTTTCTCTGTCTTCTGCTCTCAGGTGACTTCTTATTACTTCCTTCAGTTGACATGTAGACCGGACAGTTTGGTAATTTTAAGTAATTGCATTCTCCCTAAGACGAGGAAACTGTAATAGTGCTGTAATTGTTCTACCGATTTGCTCAAGAAAGGCGTATGCCTGTCGGATACTATCATGTTGATAAAAATGTAGTTCACAAACCTAAAATAATATTATTCTTTGTTAGTCACAATAGTATACACAAGATCTCTCAATAACTATATTAATTGCCATGCAAGGATACAGCAAACGAATTTGGCTATGTTACAGGCCACTCGGCTGTGGTTGTAGGAACAAAATCACGTTTGATTGCTCTTATCAATTTTTTAAAGTTCTGAATCCCTTCGGAAAGCAAAAACTGTTCCTTTGGGTCAATATAATTGTAATAGCCAATAGAGTTTGGCACAGAACAACTATGAGACATGATGAATCTTCAGAATTTTTGAGAAAACATGCACCACAGAAACTACACCAAAATGAAATTTACATTAACTGTCTTAAATAAACAGAATTCACAGAATTTCACTAAAAAACGCATATCACTTCGTCACCACAAGAAATACGAAAAAAAACTCACCGACACTACAATTCGCCACAGCATTTGCTCTGATGACATAGACGCGACGACACAGCTTGCGTAGGCCGTCTATTACTATGGCCACGGCACTGCTCCCATCCCTTCTTGCATCAGCTGTTGCACTCAGCACTACACAAGGAATGAAAATGCTACAAGATTCCTATTGCAGATTCAACTTCGCTCCTATTTCAAGAGCCGCCACCGGATACACCGAGTTGAGCCTAGAGTCTGTCTCGACTTGTAGAGAGCTCTTCATTGAGAATTGAAGGGCTCAGTAGAACAAG
This sequence comes from Acheta domesticus, assembly GCA_031308135.1. Lineage (NCBI taxonomy): Eukaryota > Metazoa > Arthropoda > Insecta > Orthoptera > Gryllidae > Acheta > Acheta domesticus. The sequence continues at coordinate 13,944 of JAHLJT010001647.1, forward strand.
GAGCTATCCCATATTTTTTTATGAAATTGAGTTATTAATATTAAATATAACTTCAAATATTATTATTTTAGTGTAATGTTATTTAGATCCAGTAAGGACGTATATGCAAATGTACTGTGTTAAAAGTTTAAAAATGAACTGAGTTATAGAATGAAACTTCTAGTAAAATTCTCAACATCTTAGAACTAGGCCATTGAGGGATAGTTTCTTGGTCTTCTGAGCCCTTCAATATTGCCCCCAGGAAAGCAGTAGGTACTACAACCCTGGCGGATCCAGGGAGGGGCATTTTCCACTTAAAATTAATGTTTTTCGAGGAAATTATGGACTGTACAAACAAGACTGCTACCAACTGTATGAAATCGATGTTTATGGGATGACATAATAAGAAAGTTGGTGATGAAGTAATTGTGGAACGCAGTGCCAGACTGATAGCTTAAGGGACCATAAGCATGATCAAATAATCGGCTCCCTAATAATTCTGAACAAAAAATTAGGATGAAAACGAAACTATAACCTTTGTAATTTGTAAAGTTATTATTAGAATAATAATATATACTTTAATTGTTATAATAATTTTCCCTTTATTTTATGTGGTAATTTCATAAATTCACTATGCATGATCTGAAATGAAAATCAAATTGTTAATAAGTTATTAATGAAACGAAAATTTAATATTTTTGATTCATTAATCAAAAATACTAAATACGAAACAAAATATATTTTTGTTTAAAATAATACTGGCAGGTTCCTATCCAGCGTCTAAGCACCAACTTACACTGTACATGTAATAATTCACCTCTGATGAAAAGAGAGGCGTAGGAGGGGATGAACCCTAACTAAAATTACCGCGAAGCCTCATTTCGTTTCATTAATAACTTATTAACAACTTGATTTTCATTTCAAATCATGCATAGTGAATTTATGAAATTACCACATAAAATATAGGCGAAATTATTTTAAACAATTAAAGTATATATTATTAATAATAACTTTACAAATTACAATGGTTATTGTTTCATTTTCATCCTAACTTTTTGTTCAGAATTATTAGTGAACCGATTGTCTGATCATACATATGGTCCCTTAAGCTATCAGTCTGCCACTGCGTTCCACAATTACTTCATCATCCTCGAGAACTTGTACAAGGCCCGAGAGGGAATCGAACCCCGGCAGGCAGAGGTGGAAAGCCTGAGTGCGGGGCTTCCGTCAACAACGGCGTGTGACCTTGCAGCTCGGCGGCGGGGCTGGGCGGGCGCCGAGGGCGCCGCGCCGAGCGCGCGCAGGGGCCGGGCGAGGCGGCCGTATCTTATCGCAGGCCAACCGCGCTGCGCTCGGGGCCGCCGGCGCCGCGAATGGCGGTGGGCGGCCGGGCGGCCGGCCGGCGGGCGCGGGGTGGGGAGGCCCTCCCAGGGCCTACGTGCGGCGCCGCGCCTCGCCCGCGCCAGCCACCGCCGCCGCCTCTCAAGGCGAAATCGCCCGGGGGCGGCGCCGCAATTAATTCCAGGAGGCGCATGGCGACCACTGGCGCCGCCGGGACGGTGGGGGTATCTCCAGCCGATCAGAGCCATGAACAAGTAATCAAGATAAAAGGGTATGAATTGAATCGCATTTCTTGCCACCTGTACCAGAACTCCTACTTATATAAATTCATGTCATATTTCAGTAACGACACTAAAGTTAGACAAATTTACACTTAATATTTTAGTTACAATTTTGACCACCGTTTCTACTATTATTTTAGTCTTACTACAAAAAATAGTACTGATCAGACTAAAGTTACTCATTTTTTAAAATCTAAGACGTAACGGTAATATAATTATACAAATTCAATAAAGTAATATGAAACACATTTCGAAATATGAAGGAGCATTAATCAATAAAAAATTATTTTCAAATTACATTGTTCTTTTGATTCGGCTAGGGGTCTTCCATAAATTACGGAACGCTAAAAGGGGGGGAGGGAGGGGGTCTGACGCTGCGTTATTCTGCGTTACACACAGATGGGAAAGTGCGCTATTAACGAAGTAAGAAATCTTTCAAAAAAATTACATTAGTGTAATTTTTCAAAAAACAAAAAATTTTCCGAAAATGAACATTACGTCGTACTAAAGAGTGCAATTAGCAATACGCGTTCGAAAAGTTTGAAGAAAAAATTTGGAGCCATTCTCGAGAAAATGCCGTTTGAGAATTTCTGAAAATGCGAAATTTTGAGCTAGTTTTCACAGAAAACAGTTGAATTTTCGAGAAACTTTACTTGACATTATTTGAAGCACATATACTCATAAATATAATAATATAAAAAAATTGTCACTTATGTAAACATTAACAACGCGAGATACAAGTTCAGAAAATTATATTTTTGTAATTTTTGAAAAACCAAAAGAATATAGCAATGTGGCGTTTATTTATGTATTTATATATTTAATAAATTTATGTATATGGATTTGAGAAAATTTTGTTTGTGCATTTTTTAAATTTCACATATTGAACGCAATATTGCGCGAATAGTATTAAAATGTTCAAAAAAATGTACATGACCTTAATGAAATACCTCACTTTGGAGAACAAATTTTATTTGGAGGAAAAATCTCTCTCTTCAATGTTGTAGTTGTAGGAAGACGCTGAAAAAATTGAATTTCAAGCAACTTTCAAAAATTCAGAGCTAACCGAGCAAGTGCCACCTCAATAAGTGTATTTTACTCTATTCTTGGATGAAATTTAAAGAAAAAAATTAGAGCCGTTTTTGAGAAAATTTTGAAAATGTCCGGGGGCTTCAAATAAAGTCCCCCCCCAAAAATTAATGAATGTTTTTCAAAATCTCAGAGATTCGACACAGGCCTGATGGACAGGGGCGTCTTCAATATGGAAAAACTCGTACGCACAGTTAACATATAAACTCGTGGATCTACAACAGCATATACTTTCTCGCATTCTTTTTAAATTTGCAATTTTCGAAAAGTCAGATGAATTCAACGAAAATTAGACCTGAGCCATTCTTTTAAGCATTCCTTCTTCTACCCGTGGCAAAAGTTTATAGAAAAAAAAATTGGAGAGATTTTGAGAAAAAATATTAAATATTTTTAAAAGTAAATTTCGCGCCAAATTAAACAAAAACTTTTCATATTTTTGAAAAATTGAATATGAAATTATTTAAAGATCCGTGTTTAAGGAACGGATTTCGTTAAGGAAGTACTGGTGCTAAGAATCAGCATGTACTTTCTGGCATAATTAGCGAAAAGTACTCAAGTTTTCGAAAAATTGTACATGATCTTATTTCAAAATATATCTTTAAGAAAAAGATTTCATTAAGGGAAAAAATCTTTCATACTTTAGTAGTTGAAGGAAGATTCCAAAACAATTTGGACCTTTGGAATTTCAAAAAATCAGTGTTTTCAACGAATATGAGACCTCATTTATAAAGAATGGTTGCGTGTGAGAACCGCAAAGGGAAGAAATACTACTGAAATAATATAGGAGACGATACCATAAACAAACCCAAGGAATAGCGATGGGTTCAAATTTCCTCCCTCTATTGTCAGACATGTTAATGTACAATTTTTAAAACAAGTTATTTAATACCAAGGACTTACTTACTTAAAAACATAATACATTGTTAAAGACATTATATGTCTTAGGATTGGTAACTTCCGATAACTGAACCAGTTTTTGGATTATCTAAAAGATTGAAAATCAACAAATTAAGTTTAAAATGGAACAGGAAGGTATTTTCTAAACGTCCACCATTATTTCAAGTAACAGACATAATTCTAAAAGTTGCACCAAAAAGGCCAATATACAAGTTTTGTACAAGAGAACTTGTGAAAAAAACACATTCCCAAGCAATAAGGATCTTATTTAAAATTGGATAAGAGTGGGGTATACATGCTTAAATGTAAGGACTGTAATTCAGTATACATAGGATTAGAGGAGGAGGATATTCTCCCAGAGAATTAAAGTATGGAGAGAGGGAGTATGGAGATTACACCAGAATAACTTTCGCCTCCCCGCCTCCCATTGTCCTCAAAACTATCATAATATCGACCCCAACAAAAGTTTCAAAATTTTACATGAGTAAAATAGGGATCAAGAAATCAATATATTAGAAAACATTGAAAATCCAAATCTGGAAAAAAATACGTTTATCTCCTGTCATAACGATCAAACAAAACGAAAACCTAGCCTAAATAAATCTAAAACCTAGCCTAAAAACTGAATATCATCAACCTCCCTCACATTCTCCCCCCCTCCACCAATCTTTCGTAGTTTCCAGAGCCGCCCAGAGGCTCTGGAAACAATAGAACAATATGGCGGCGGCTAGTGCGGAAAAAATCGTGGTTTGTACCACGTTACTTGGGTGTTTTGCTTTATTTTATTTAACTGTTTTATTTCATTTTATCCTTATGTAAATTTACATAATTCTTCTGTGTATGTATACCTATTTTCATATATTTTCCTTTTTATTTTCCCGTATATATACGTATATGTAGTATAGGGAATATACGTAGTAATTATACGTCGTATAGGGAAAGTTATGTAATGCTGCAGAAAATCGATTTCGAGATTTCAAAGGAAATACACGTTTTGGGGTCCCCTGGTACCGGAAAAGTGTTGTTTTTGCAAAACATTCGTCCGTCCGTCATTCTGTCCGTCCATCTGTCCGGCCGTCAGTCTGTGAACACCACTAGCGCCTAAACCATAAGCACTATTTCTTCCAAAATGGATATTCACTAGTTGACCTTCAAACATTTTAAAATGCGCTTCTTATTCGCTAAACCTCAAACAAAGGCAGATTTATTAGAAAATGTCCATTTAAATCAAATTCATGTGTGCGTTTTAGTGTGATATTGGTGTTCGCATGGATAAAAGTCGGTTAAAAACCTTCATATTCCTATGAGCCAAATTGTTATTACATTATTCCAACAATACACTTCCAAAAATGAGAAGCCATAAAATGCAGACGTCCTACCCTGTAGTAATTACAATAAACGATCCAAATTATATTCCACTGATGAACTTGAGTTACAAATTTCAAATTTTCCATCTTCTATCCAAAAATAAATTTTACAGGCAACTATCCCACTTAGGACAAATGTAAATAATTCGTTTAAAAAACCACAGATTCCCCTAAATATTGTCAATCTCATCAAAGACAAACACAATTTAAAAAGATTAGTAACACTCAATTTCATAGAAAATTCAAATTAGAACCAATTAAAAAACATTTTGAAAACAAAATTCAAAATTTTTTACTATTCTTCCTAAGTTCAATGCTCTTTTTAATTTAGGCCAGTCATAGAATGAACCAAAGAGAATTAAATCTCGTTCCCCCAAGATATATTTAGACCTCCTTAAAATCAAAAAGATTTAGATAATTTTAAATAACTAATAAACTTCGATACCATATTTGCTATTTTCAAACTAAAAATAATCAAAATCGCAAAATACATATATATCGTTAGCCTAACAAGGCAGTTACATTATGAGTGACTGACTCTAAAAGTTTTTATTATTCCATTGCAATTCACTTCCTTGGAAGGCAGTAACAGAATACAATTTTTTTTTAAATTAATTAAACGTTTGGGACTCTCAAGTCTAATAAGAGATGTATTTCGTTAGAAGGCTTGAAATGAAAAGTTAATCTATTAATATTACTATTCAGAAGAAATGGGTGAAAATTAAGGTGGTTCCACACATTCGCCAGTCGCCGAGGAGCGAGCTACTGCTCGCCCGATCCCGACGAATCCCGACGAGCTGATGTGTTTGGCGAATGTTCGCTCCCTTTGATGTGTCCAAAAGACCGACACGCGGCGGTTAGGGCGAGCGCCGAATGTTCGTCATTCGGCAATTAGCATGCGACCCATCCACACTTCTCGGGATTCGGCGAGCGGTTGCTCGCTGTTCGCCGAATGCGTGGAGCCGCCTTTGCGTACAGGGTTTCAGAATATTTCATCTGAAAGATAGAAGTGGCTCCTTTTATCCCCGTCTTAGCTTTTCTCTTTCTGTCATTTGTTTCGCGAGTTCAACTATTTCATGTGTCTCGCCCGAGAGTTTCCTTCTTCAATTACATCGATGAAGTATATACCTGATTTTAATGCCTTCAAATACAAGGAAATTGTAAAAAGAGCATTGAGATCATAATTAGGAGGCAGATTCTAATGAAATATCAGTTTTTTCTATTCACTTTGCAAAAATGCCGTTTAGCATATAAATTCATTTTATGTCATGACAAAAAGAAATGACCCATTTTTATTCGTCATTTTTGTGCATTTTTCATCGAGTTCAACTAACAAATTATTTTTTACCTTTTCCGTCATTGTACTTGCTTCAAATAATATTTACGAGATGTAACAAAAGATCTTTACAGAATTGGTGAATACCTATACCTGGTACTCAGCAATCATTCAATTTCTTCGCTCAGAAGTTCTAATGTCAGCCAATATGAGTATGTATTTTAAGATATCTGTGACGCCTGCAAAAGCCATTGTCAATTTCGGGATAACTAAAGAACTTTCAGGTAAATAACAGTCCAGTGAAAGCTGAATTCACTTGAACAAATAGAAGAATCCTCAACTACATCAGTAACGCGTCCAACAGCTTGGGTTTTTCATCCGATTTGATCTCATTTTTTACGTCATTTTTCATTGTTTTAAGATCATTTTTAAAACATTTGAAGAGCATTTTATTGATCATTTTTGGAGATGTTTTAGGTCATCAAAATCTGCCCCCTAGTTATAATTGTAACACACCATTTGAAAAGCCTATTTTTTGACTATGTAATGCATTTCTTTTTGCATGCTCAGTTGTAATATTGTATGTAATATTTTATCTAATGAATTTGCTCAACGGCCAAAAGCTTCATCGTGTTCCCTACCTATTACTTTCATATCTCAGCAGATTTTTTGCAATTTCATATTCTTTGCTTTCAATTTCAAAGTCTAGCTTAAAGGGTACCCCCGGATAAGTTGGTAAAAAGTTCGAGGGGAATTTTTTACCATCTTATCCGGGGTTCTCTTTCTAAGGCTCTGGACACAAAGTAATCGTTTTAATTATGAAAAAAAAAATATTTACCAGTTGAAATATATGAACAGATATTTTTATTTACATTTATGAAGTAAAATATAATTCAAAGTATAATAGATTTCTCAACAAACAGCATATATTAACGGCATGCATCATATCAATATGCGAAATTACTCCAGCTCTCAAACACGTCATCAAACGAATTGACAAAGATGATTAATACATTTTAATTGATGAAAGTCAATGAACATAGTGTCTTTTTAGGTTTGAAAGCTTACATTAGCAGATTTACTCAAAAACTCCCTTTTGCTACTAAATGAATAATGGTAAACTAGCTGGACTAGTGGAAAACTCCGCACTTTCTAAATAATGCGTGAGAAACATGAAAAAGTGAAAACAATTTAATTTTAGAACGCAACTTCGAAAGGCCAGTCCCTGAACTGCGCTTTACATCATGATAGACTCCGTACTGTGGGATTAGCCATTCCAATATTTCTAATCGTTGAGATTAAATTGCACAGAAAAAACAAAAGTCACTCGAAATTTATCACGAAAGATTATTTGCCTTTTGTTTCTTCAATTTATAAAATTAAGTAGATTTCAAGTTTCTGCATTTTTCGACCATTATAAGGACTGGAAGCAACAAAAGAAATGTCTTTTTAGATATTCCACTTACAACTACACGAAAACTACTAATATTTTCAAAACATTGTATTTGACATTTATTAAACATCGAATTTTGAAGAACAAATTTAATTGATAAAAAATATATACTTTTAGTAATGTAGAGTCTCACAACTTTGCCGGGTTCTAACTTTATATCTACCGCCAAGCTTTCAATGCACCGAAGGTCATCACAATTTTCGTCTTTGGTAGCATAAACGCGGTCTTTCATCAACCCCAAGTCTAAAAGCGTTGGGAGTACCTGAGTTATAAAATTCCAATTCTGAACGCGTAGGAATGAGTAGGAATGACCTAGAGAATTTAAAACAAATAAGTGTCTTCTGTAAATATGCTGTACCCGCTGAATGAATACGAGCATGCACATGAATTATTGACGACAGATAATTTACATTTCTTTTCTTTGCTTCTGACAGGCAATATTCCTGCCACAAAAAATTACTTGCCGTTCTATTGAAACTAGACTAATAATTTAGTGGTGTCAAGGTCTTCTACTGGTAGCTGTGGCACGCGTCGTGGCATCGTACCATGCCACGAGCTTCTCTGCGCCACTAGCGTCGGGAAAGGGAACTAGTAGTAACCCCGCCGTTTTATAATAGGGATGGCGTTTTCTCTACTGGAGGGGTGATGAACTGTGCAACTAATAACACCGATGAACCGATGACCCCAACTAATAACACCGATCTTACTGCTTGTTGAATAGCTCCGCCGCCCGCAACTTCTGGGCTGTAGCACTCGACGCGGCAGGCTGTGGCGAGAGTGGTTGTCAGCTGCTTCACGCCGGCCGGCAAACCGCTTCGGCTCCCTGGCAAGCCCCAGGAGGCAGCGCTCCACTCCTCTCATAGATTTCCTAGATACCGGGAGTATCGCATTCTGCCGATTCCGCCATTTTACATCCAGTTGAACTGTGCGGTGTATTGAGTGAGTTGGAAACCACCAATCTACCAAAAACCAATAATAATAAACTGGAAACTCTCCATAATTCCTTCGATTGTTATTATTTGTCTTCAACACTTGAACGTTGCCTGGCGGGGCTATTGGCTGAAATTAATTTTAAGTTCTTTAAAGATCCAATAATTTTTAGGCAGACACAATTATAACAAATCTTTATTTCAAATTTGTATTAAACAATTTTTGTTGGCTGAAAGGTCATAAATAGCGCGGCCATTCAGGTTGCGCTACTCGCTGTATCTAGCGGCTCTACTCGCTCACGGCCAAGTCCCTCGGCGGCGCACGCACCCAGGCTTCTCCTTGTCGCGCAGTGGCGATTATTATATTTCTTTCCTCCTCTTAAGAAACATGCACGATCCGCCTATAACCTTCACGTGTCTATCACTTACCCTTCACTTCTGAACGAACTGTACCTCTCACATTCCGGGAAGATATTTAAATAATCTAACTCCTTTTCTTTTCAGTGCTTCACACATGTTACTCAAAGAATTTTCGATGACAATTCTAGTGGTCACGGGTTAAAAGTTCTTCAGTCTAAAATCTTTGTTTGGAGAAAACAAAGGTTAGATTATTGAGCCAACGCTTTTTCCTATGCTCAACGCTATTTCCCAACGCTTTTTTCTCGTTAAGGTGGCAACATTCCAATTTAATCTTTTTACTAAAATAAAATATAGATACTTAATTTGTAGTTTCAGTACTTAACCCAATTTCGCCAAAAACTGACATAAGAACTTCTACCCCGTGACCATAAAATTGCTATAAATACCAACAATAAGAACAAAATCCAATAAAATTAGAATAAAATTTCATTTTTATTTAAATACTGTAAAAGAAGAAAAGTTCGGTACCTAATTGGTTGGACTTCTGCAAGTGAGTGTGTGAGTGAGAAATTAGCGTTTCCGGGCACGGTCATTAGTCCTTAGGCTTTAGTGAATGTTGTAGCCGGAAGATAGTGGTCTTCCTCCCCAACTGGAACATTATACTTCGGTTTTTCTTTCTTGGCGCGTGGGGATGTGTCATAAAAATGAAATATCTCACGGTATTTCGCGTCGTTCTCGTTTGTGCCGCTAGAAGTCGCATGATCGCCAGCACTGCTCAATACAGTCACGATCATGCGACTCCTAGCGGCACAACCGTGAACGACGCGAAATACCGTGAGACATTCCATTTTGATGACACCCCCTACTCGACAAGAAAGAAAAACCGAAATATAGAATCGGCGGCTGTCGAGATTAGTCAGCTAGCGAGGTTTTCCATTTACAGGTATCTCTCCCCGCAATGCGTCAAAGCAGCAAAGAGGGGTAGCGCCCCAATCGAGACTAGCTTTGAAGTTTCTGACAATTCTCACGACTTATGAAAATGTTATCATACATAAGCCGGAAACAGATGAAAGGTGTGCGGTCCGTTGACTATCTGTTAGGGTACTGCTCCAGCATTCTTCTGGGAAAAGGGAGAAATCTCGGAAAACTACCGATCATAGCGGCATTGTTCAGAATTCACCTCCAGACAGAGGTTAAATTCCCCCTAGATATTCTTCTAGTATCGAAAATTCGCCACCTACATTTGAGCTCTAAGACCTTCGATTACTGGTTCTACAGCGGCAACGGCCTTTGTTCATGGGCTATGGAATAATGGAAAATTTGACTACAGCGAGGTAGATCATCGGTACCCGTCCACCATTACTACAAATTGAAAAACCCTCAGTTTCTGTGCAGTGATTTATTTACTACTCATGTTTCCATTGTACTAGAAATGCAGTTTTAAACGATCAAATAAATATAACAATGCTATCGTATTGTTGATATGTGATTTATAAATTTGTATTAATTGATAGATTTGAATACAGGCGTTGTCTTCATATTTTTTAACGACTCGACTTGCAAAACCCCAGTCATAACAAAACGAATCACAAACGTGGGAAAACGGACCACAAAAAAAAAAAAATAATTTGCGCTTCTTTTCCGATTTATTTTGGAATTAGAGCTGCAATTCCCCAGGTCAAACTTCGCCGCGCGGAACAAAGCGTCGGTTACGCCACAAGAGACCATTTTCTTCTTTTGAATCTCGGGCGGGGCGGTTGCGGTTTCGGCGGAAAACAACACAGATAGGCGGCGCGGGCGGAGGCTGCGGTGCCGGTGGCGCCGGTGCGCAGGGCGGACGCGGCCAGGCTCCCACGACCTCAGGACCGCGCCGCGTGGCCGCCATTGGTCACCTCTCACGGAAGTTTGATAGCGCGCCGCGAAAGCGCTCCGAAGGCAGAGTTGCTTTAAAGCCCCAAACAGGAATTCGGTGTCAACACCACGGCGTGCGCAGGGAGAGATTTCGGTACTGCCAGACATTCACGCAGAAAATCATGTTGAGAACCCTCTCCGGGAAAATTCTTCGAGATTTTTAAAAAAACAACACTATTTACAGTATGTTTCTATACACATAAAAAGAAAACGAATGGTGATTTATAATAACACAAACTTTCTCGTACAAGATAGATTCTTTATCTCTTTAGTCTACGTTAACTCTCTGGTTTTCTCCCTCCCTCTTACCAGCAGCCATCTAATGACGACTAAAGGATTTGGTAGAATTTAAATATGACATTAAGAATATTACAGAAGAATAAAACCTGGTCGTATGTCAAATTGTTATTGAAAATGCCATGTTTGAGAAAAATGTTTTAGCATGTCTGAGAATAAACATTTTAAGAAATTTGATTAGAAAGCATTTGAAGCTCTTGCACTCATGAATACAATATTTTATAAAAAGCGATAGTAATGTAATGATTAACGACGTGAGAGATACTTTTAAAACATTGTGTTTTAAAACATTACTTTTAAAACATTTTGAAAAACGAAATAATATATTAAAATGGCGTGTATATCATGTAATTCAGTGTATCTATCATTATCTGTAGAAAATGTCTGAAGAAAAATATCTGAGAGAATTTTGAGAAAATTTTGTTTTTAATATTGCCCGTATGTCACTCACAATTGCACGAAATCTACTAATATTTTCAAAAAAGTGCAAGACATTCATGAAATCAAACAAATTGTGTAGAACAATCTTCATTAACTTCATTCAAAAATCTCTATCTTCAATAACATAGTTGTAGAAGGGGGTCCAAAAATGATTTTTGCAAATTTCGATAATTTAGAGTTAACACTGAAAATAGAACCTATGCCATTTTATACGTGTTTTTACTCTTATCTTACAAAATATTTAACGACACAAATTGGAGCCATTTTTCAGGAAATTTTGAAAATGTCTCAGGGGATCATGTAAAGTACCTTCCGAAACTTTAGGATATTTTTCAAAGTCGCGGGGAATCGAGCCAATTTACATTGGGTCGGGATTACACGTTTTGGCAAAAATTCTACGAATAATTTAGGTCACCCCTGCTTAATTCAGCTGCTCCCAGCAAATTCCGGCGCGGGAGGGCAGAAACTGTGTTCCCGAGCTACAATATGTCGAGGAGGAAACGGACGTCATTCACCAGCATGGGAAATGGCTTCGGGAGTGGCGTGCGAGGCAGTTGAACGCTAATCAGCCATCGCTTCGAAGCGCATGACACGGCGGCAACGCGAAATATCTTTACTTTTCCGGTGTTCGTATGGGACACTGGTCACAACAAAACGATGGAAATAGAATTAGAAAACATTAAAAGTTCGGTGGAATAACGGTGCAGCATATGAGGCTATTGTACCCTCGTTTGCAGGAACAACTCAACCGAAGTCTTCCTTCGGAAGAGAAGTAAAGCCGGCTGTCCCACGTTGTAGATATACTGCATGTAAAATATCCTCAGGTCTAAAAGAAGGCTCTGAACTAAATTCAAAATCACCTGTTTTCGTCGCCCTGAGTAATAGCTTCTTTCTCCGCTAGATGGTGAAAGGAGCGTAACGAAATTTGCATGGTGTGACGGAAGAGCGGGCCTGATGACACGAGTCTCACCACATAAAATAAGGCATTGGGTTCCATCAACTTATTGACTGAAACAATGTAATAGTGTTGCGAGTTTAAGACCATGACTAGCGATATTGAACTTGTAAATCCTTTTGCTGCGCACATTGTGAAAGTCAAATCACACAGCAGTGTGAAATTGCGTTTTTACAGACTTCTACGCACCTAAAAAGTTTTTAGTAAAACTACACAGAAACACTTGATTGATTCTTCCAGAAATTTCAAAAATGTTTGTTGTCGCAAAATATTTTTTTCATTTGAATAAGTAATAATATTTGTAAAAATAGTACATCATGAAGAGTTTCTATTTTAAAAAGTACAAAGCATATTTACGATTAAAAATAACGTAGAAACAACGTTGTTCGAAGATGAGCGGGATAGGATCCAATTGAACCTTTGTTTTAGATAAAAAATTAATTGTACAAATGTACTTCATTTGGGTTTTTTGTGTCTTATCCGAGCATAACTTTTTTAAAGATGAACAATGCTTGAATAACTAATGATGAATAACTAATGAAATTTTGTACACTTGTTTACAAATGTTATGTTATGTTTGTAAATTAATATTAAACAGTTTGTATAATGAAGAAAATGATTCCACCAAATTGTTGCGCTCAATTCGCAGTTTCCCTTCATGGGAATATTTTGTTCTGAAGGTCACTTGCCCTTCCCTCAAGAGTTTCATTTTTTAACAAAATTCGCCAATAAAAAATTTGTATGACGACGCACGGTGCACCACGGTTAACTGGTATTCATAATGGCTTCCTGTCTCTGAGCTATAAAGAAATTATTCCCTAACGCCTTGGAATATCACTGCATTTTTCATCATAACTCTCTTTGCGAGACATTTTATAAGCACGCACAAGGTTATGAAACCGGTTGCTAAGAGAGTAAATTCTAACGGAGCTCATGCTAAGACGAGGAGGCTCTTCTGGAAACTTACAGATGAGTTGGACTGTTAGTACGGCGAATTACTCTTCCATTCAGATATTTGTTGGTACGTCTGAGGAGAGCGGGGTACAGTCGATACTTCGTAGTTCATAACGATGAATCTGAAGCAGGCCCCATGAACCTCGAAAGAACAAATGAGGGCCAACACGAACCATATTTTTTTTAATTATAATGGAGCATGTTGAAGCGATTTTAAAATCACGATATTTAACTTTACTGTTTGCCTGACATTGTGCAAACCAACCTGGAAATATGTTTGCAATTCTGAACTTATAAGTGATTATTTATTCATAATATGCCCGACTTTGTATAAACCAATTTGAAACTATTTTAATATCTATCTACTTGAAAATATTTATCTTCAGTTATTTATTAATGCCCAATTTCCACGTTCTCTGTAAAAGTTTTGAAACCGCATTCAACCCTACATACAAGCCTCGGAAGATAAATGTGAACAGACGACGACTCTGGCTCAGAAAACGGACTATCTCTGTTGGTACGTGGAATATACAAGGTTTGAAACCAAAGAAGAGAGAAGTAATAGCAGAAATAGAAAAGATGAAGCTGGATATTGTGCCGGAAACCAAAAAGAAAGGTTGTGGAGAAGAGATGTTTGGAAATTATTATCACATCTGGAGTGGAGTGCCGAAATCCGAGCGGGCAAAATCTGGAGTTTCAATACTTATAAGAAAAAATTGGATGAGACATGTTACCAATTTTGAACACATAAATGAAAGAATTATTACAGTTGATTTAAATTTTTATAACCAAAGAACAAGTATTATAGGAGTTTATGCTATGAATGACAATGCTTCTACACAAGAAAAAAGAGTTTTTTTTCAGTACACTGAATTATATTATGGATGATGTAAATAAACAAACGGAATTGATCATCATGGGCGATTTCAATAGTAGGGTTGGATGCTCTGAACAAGATGTAGTGGGTCGGTTTGGAGAAACGGTGCTAAATGATAATGCAGAAAGGTTAATTGAGTTATGCAAGGAACATGAATGTATTGTAGCCAATACCATATTTCAACATAAGGACATCCACAAGTACACTTGGGAAGACCCCACAAGGAACCGTAAATCTCTAATAGATTTGATTGTGATGAGACGAAAGAGAAAAACGTTATTACAAGACGTGCGAGTCTTTAGAAGGCCTGAATGTGCTAGTAATCATCATATGGTAGTAGGAAAGATTTGTTTTAGAAAGAAAGGAGCAAGTGCAAAGAATATGGAAAAAGAAGTTATGGAATATAAAGAACTAGTCTACAAAACCGACCTTCTGAAACAATATAGCATCAAAATGCTCTATCAAAATCGACTAGGAAATAAACTTGACTTAGAGAAAGAAGGAAGTCCTACACAAATATATGAACACTTGAAAGAAAGTGTTTTTGAAGCAGCAAAGGAAGCTCTTGGAGAAGAGAATAGAAGAAAACCATACACTGAAAAATTCTCAGATGAACTAGAAAGTACAATAGAAGAAAAGAAAAAGGCATACATAAAATGGCTGAATGAAAAAACACCAAAATCTAGAAATGAATATGTTCAGAAGCGACGAGAAGTAAAAGCAGCAGTAAGAATGGAAATGAACGAACACTGGGATAGAGTATGTAGAGACATCGATGGAACAATAGGATATAATAAATCATCTGAGGCCTGGAAGATTATTAAGAAAATGAGACAAAATAATGTAAAAAAGATCGTCTCACAAAGAATTCAGAAATGGATACATCATTACACCGAACTTTTACAAGAAAATAGATTTGCATTTGAAATAGAAGATGTAAACAATTCTCAGGAATGTGAGGCGGAAATAACAGAAAAAGAATGGAACTTCTCAAGTACGGTGGAGACAGGGTTATAAAATATTTAAAAAGACTGTTCAATAAAATAGAATTAGGGGAAGACCCACCTACAGAATGGAACATGTCTATATATCGCCTATTTATAAGAAGGGCGATAAAAAGATGTGCCACAAATTATAGAGGCATCAGTGTTATATCGTCTATAGCAAGATTGTTCTCTAGTATTTTGACTAAAAAAATAGAAAAAATAAATATCTAGTTTGAGTGAGGAGCAAAGTGGTTTTAGATTGGGACGATCCTGCCTGAACAAACATTCATTGTTTAAGACAAATTACTGAGAAATGCAAAAGCAGGAACGTAGATCTTTAGCTGACATTTATAGATCTTGAAAAAGCCTATGATAGTGTTCCGCGAAGTAAGCTATGGGAGGCAATGAGAAGAGTGGATAACATTGTCATATAAGAGAAAAGTGGATCAACATTGTCAAGAAATTGTATAAGAACACTGAAGCGAAAATTAAAATTGGAAAAATGGTAACTCAAAATATATTGGTAAAGAAAGGTCTTAAACAAGGATGTGGTTTATCGCCAATTTTGTTTAATATTTACTTTGAGCAAGCTCTGCATACATGGTACAAAAAGTGTTCGGGCATGGGAATTGAAATTGGAGACGACAACCTTCACTCTCTTCTGTATGCGGATGATCAAATATTAATTACTCAAGATGAAGAGGACAATGAATATATGCTAAGGAAACTTAAAGAAGAATATAACAGATGGGGTTTAGATATAAATTTTAATAAAACCGAATGCATGTGTATTGGAAGAACTTTAATGGACATAACAATAGATGGTGATAAAATTAAATCCTGTAACAACTTTAAATATCTTGCCTCCATAAATAAGTAACACTGGCACATGCGATGAGGACATTAACTCCAGAATAATAATGGGGAAGAAAGCAACAAAAGCTCTACACAGTGTGATATGGAATAGTAATATGCGACAAGAAATAAAGAAAAGAATATTCATACCGTGGTAGAAAATATAGTCCTATATGGAGGAGAAATGTGGCCCCAAACAAAAAAAATCAGAGACAAAATACGAACGGTGGAAATGGACTATATGAGGAGATGTTTACATTTAACACAGTATGATAAAGTCCGAAATGAGGATGTATGGAAGCTGATGGAGGTAATTTGTTCAATTACTAAAAGATTAGAAAACAAAGCACTCCAATGGTATGGACACGTCCAGAGGATGCCAGAAGGAAGATGGCCCAAGAAAATTTTGGAATGGCAACCATCAAGAAGAAGGAAGAGAGGAAGGCCAACTCTGGAATGGGAAAAATACATCAAAGAAGCCATGGAGGACAGAAGTTTAAGACCTGGTGATTGGGAAAACCGAGATCTGTGGAGATCGAAAACGGCAAACTCCTTAAGGGGAAATGCCGAAGAAGAAGAAGAATTTCCACGTTCTATTATAATTAAATATTACTTACGTGGGCCGACGTCCCATCCAGTACGGACTAGATAAGTGCTGAAAAGTATTTTGTTAAGAAAAACACAAGATGATCTGCGGATCTGCGGAATCTATCTATTAATGAAAATCACCCTTCATTTTCCAATAACACAATTGCATTATAAATGTTGCAATTTCATGATTATATTTACAACATTTGGTTTTATCAACTATAATCGGCATGTCATCAAATTAAATATGAATTTTGTTCATTATTAAAGGCTCTTTAAAAAATCAATAATTTCTTTGCAAAGAATGATTAGGCTATCTTACGAGTTGTTTTACGTGGAGCTTACGGTTTGTAAAGATAATGTCCTCGTAGACCCCACTACCGAAGTGAAAAATCTCCGAAGAATCATGTCAACTCCCAATAATCTTCTTTCTTGGCGTTGAAATTGTGCCAAAATAATGTCCTACTTTTACTATTAATCATTTTGAAACATTTATATAAAAGAATTACTCACGAATGCCTCGCATGGACATCCCTACTCGACACTACTTCAGATCACAACTAAACGCCCTGCATGCTTAAGTCATTACTACGACTAACTAGCCTCCCATGTGCTCGCGACCGCGATCTTCTGCCAAAATTGCGACTGCGAAGAAACATGTCCCCTCAGTTTTCGTTTGTTTTCCAAATTTTTTTGTATAATTGTTCTATTGCTGTAGCTCCTTTCCCGACAGTCACCTATCTTGACTCCACACATACGCCTTTATTAAAATGTGTCACCATTAACCATCTCTTGCACTTCTTTAGGTAAACGATTCCAAAATAAAGATTTATATTCTATAAATGTCCAAGTCTCAAATCATAACTATGTTTATTGTGCCCTAGGAATATCCAATATCCCATATTTATAGTTTATTTCGACTTTGAATTTTTAAGTCCTAATATTTACATAACGATATTTACACCTAACGTACCCAAACATGGCTACCCAATGTCCCCTTTGTAAATGTAACATACTACTCCTATATTATCATGTCTGATATTTCGAAATGAGCTATTATTTCATATTATTTTACTCAATATTTCCCTTGAGATACCTGGGTGTATCTCAATGTATTTAATTCAATTAATTTTATCGTTCCTTTTCTTTTCCAATTTTGCAAGGTGTTTTTTAAAAATTCCGTCTCTTACGGGACAAAACCTCTATAATTTCCCGTTCTGAGGCACCGCAAATTCGGTAAAGCAGTCTAAAGAGAGACGTTGTGAACACATGAGTGCCAAAAAGGATGTCTTATCTACCAATGATTATGTATGTTCTCCGGCATTACACTCTTCTTAGACTTTGGCCATCCCATGGTGTTCCAACTTGACGTATATGGGATCCCGAGGTCTGAGAAAAGCAGATCGCAACCCTTTTCGTCATCTATTTGCCATTCTCTACTCGCCGAAAGCCTTGACATTGTCAACCGATAGCTCGATGGCAATGAGCCACCTGCTCGGAGGGGGGGAGGTCAAAGATCACATAGTAACGTATGTCCTTTGTCTCTAGACCGTTCAGGCAGTTCTTGTTAGTCTTCTTTCCCATATCAATCATAAGAAATAATAGCATAATACTCCACATGTGAGCCATTCCACGTCAAATCGCACAAGAGTTGACACGACTTTTTTTTAAATGTACGATATTTTTTTCTTAAATCTGGACATCAAAAAATAGACACGTATTTTTTTATTTGCCTGAAAATTGATTATTTGTGTAATTATGCCTATATTAAATTTTGGAATTTACAGGTACTTCACAAAATAAGATCAATTGTTGCTCCGAATGTACGGACTATAAAAATTTCTGGTTTGTTTCATTTAATACTTTGAAACATTTATTTTATTCCTCTGAAAATACATTTATCAAAAAATATTTTTTTCATTTTAAAAAATGTATTTTTTTCCAAAAAAAAGTAAAATTTCTATATAAACTCGATGAGATAAAAATTTGAAAAAAATATAGGCGTGTTTCTTGTTCAATTTTCTATGAAATACAACAAGAAAAAAAGTGGGCACTTCACACATACAATTCTGAAAAAATCAATTGTATGTATGAGGGCGCCCTCTGCCTCTGCCCATGCACTAACGAATTGTGTTCGGTCAGTCTTTGATGCAAGTGCTGAAGAACTAAAAAAAGAATGACCGCCTGCCTGATTAGGGTTTCAAGAGCTATTAGTATTTTAGATGTTCACTCTGCCCCCAAAATGTTTGACGTTGTGTCGTACATGTTTTTGTGGGTAACATCGTGGGCGACTTGCAGGTCATCTATGTTCTTATGGGTGAGAGCGAAACGAATTGAAATACGAGCCATTCCACGTCAAATCGCACAAGAATTTACACGACTATTTTTTAAAAGTATGCAATTTAAAAAATAAATGACACGAATATATGGCATTCATTCTGGCCATCAAAAAAGGAGACACGTGATATTTTAAATACCTGATACTTGATTATTTTTGTAGTTATGTCTATATTAAATTTTGGAATTTACGCGTATTTTGCAAAATCTGATTGATTTATGCTCCGAATGTACTTAACATAAAAATTCCTGGTTTGTTTCGTTTAATACTTTTATATGTGTATTTTATTACTCCGTAAATTACTTTCTCAAAATATAAATATTTCATTAAATAATTGGAATTGTTTAAAAAAATGAATATTTCTATATGAACTCTCTCAGATAAAAATTTGAAAAAAATATAGGCGTATTTCTTGTCAAATTTTCTACAAAACACAACAAGAAAAAAAGTACGCAATCTACACGTATAGATAAACAAATTTATTGTAAGTATGCGGGAGCGTGGTTCCTGCCCCTGCACTGACGAATTGTGTTCGATCAGTCTTTGATACAAGTGCCGACAAAAAATAAAAAGAATGGCCATCTTCCTGATTAGTGTTTCAAGAAACAATAGTAACTCACATGTTCACTCTTTCTCCAGAAGAGATGGGTGACAGCAAAACGAATTCTACTACTGCTTTTCTTCGTGTCAGCGAATCGAATTTTACAGCATCCCTTTGCGTCCTAGGGATGGGGTGCCCTCCTGACCTTGCTCGTGAAATACAATCAACCCCTTGTCAAGGGACATATGTAAAATTTTCTCAACATCAGTCACATTACGCACCTTATGAAGACAAGAGTGCTAGTGTGTGTTCTGTAAATCGTGTGTACACTGTGCAACATGAGTAGCGATCACCGTATGAGATGTGACAGATGTTTCAATCCATTTAATCTTTCTGATCACGGTTTTTAGAAAAGAAAATCTACAAGTCGCGTAAAACACAATTTTCTGGTGAATTTACAGGAGTCATTAGATTGGCAAATTTATGATTCATTTTGGAAGGGAATCGGCTTCCAAAACAGCCTTCTAGTGAAGAGAGCGTCGAGATCAGTGGCTCTCGTGACATTAACAAAAGTAGCGGAACGTCCAGTGAATATAGTGAAAAGAGCAGAAAACAAAGGAAATAACAATTTAAGCTCTTCAGATAGTTCGTCAAGTGTCTGCGAAATTAATAAAGAGAAGATAAACAAGAGTTTAATTTCAATAGGAGAAACCCCCGCCAAGAAAAGAATATTGGAACAAAAACGGTAGCCCTATGAGTAATTTCAGAATGTACAAAGAGCCAACCCAGATAATTTTTTTTTTCACATTGAAGATCCTTCGACGTCCGTCGAAAAATCAGACAAAGATACTATTTAGAAACTTATCGATTCCTTTCACTCAACAGATGGCATGACGTTCAATATTACAATTTTGGCAATTTTTTAAAGTTGGACTTACAATAAAATTAAACGACATTTTTCTGCAACCGAACGCACGATAAAAGTGTCTAAAAAGTTGGCTGAAGAAAATGGAATTTTGTCCAGACCTGTAGTAAATTCGGGAAGGCATTAAAACTGTGCATTGTGACGAAAGTTCAGGAATTCTATGGTAAGCGAGTACTTGTATTTAAAGTTAGTTGTGAGGGACCAGAAAATTTCAAAAACGTCAATCAAAACATGAGTCAAGAATCCGTCATTTAATTATTTATAAATATTATTTATACGTATTAATATACATATATATATATATATTATTATTTATAAATTCAATTGTGAAGTTTTACCACCTCAAGAGTATTAAATTACTGCTCCATCCAAAGAAACCGACGGCCAGTAACACAAGAAACGCGTCTATTGCAGCAATCTATTATACGCTCTTTCGTAAAATATTAATATCTTTTAAAGTTACTGATATCCCACTTGTGAGATATCAGTAACCACACACGTGAGAACCAATGACTCGAAAAGGAATGTAGGCGATGTTATAGGTGACATTTACGAACTTGTAACAGCAGTAAGAAAAACGTTTTCCACTGCAAATTAATCTTGAGTGATTTATTGCGCAGGAGGGACACTCGCTGGACCCGTGTAGGCCTAATCAATGGCGGCATGGACTGGGAGGCGCACAGATTAGGTGTCCAGATGGTGAATCCGAACGCCTGGATTGCGGACGGTGATCTGGGTCGCGGTGACTACACCTCAACATGAGGGGTACCTCAAAGCCGGGGCGTTTATTTACGAAGATCAGCGCGCACGTGGCCGCAGGGGACCCCGGGAGCAGCTGAGAAGAAAAGGCGATGGACATGAATGAGGACAAATCTCTAGTATTGCTGCAGGTAAACTGTAGAAGCGTTACTAATAAAAAGTTTAAACTTTTGGAATTTTGTAGAAATTTACAATGCCGATATTATTGAAGGAATGGAATCATTGCTTAGTGTCGACATCTCAAATGCGGAGATACGAGTATTTAGGGGAGACTACGTAGTGTTTAGAAGAGATCGGGGTAGTCGCGGTGGGGGGGTTATTTGCGTTAAAAATTGCTTTAAATCCGTAGAATTGTGGTCCGATCCAGATTATGAAATGAAACTTGCAACAGAACGCATATTGGTACCAGGGAGAACAGAAAGATAATTATCGTTGGGGATCTAAATTTACCCCAAATTCATTGGGAAGGTGAAGTGAGGGAGGGGCGAGGAGCGTAGACTATGGTAAACGAGCTAGTTTGGACAAATAACCTTGTGCAGGTAGTAACGCAGCCAATGAGAGATAATGCGGTATTAGACGTATTTTTTTAAAATTTATTTATTTAAGGTCGCATCAACCACCCGGTCATTAGCGACCACTATTGTTAGTTACATATGTTCTATCAAGCAATTTATGAAAAATAACAAACATTTGTATGAAAACATAAGCATAAAAGTACAGAAGGGACAAGTGCCTTTATATAACAAAACACAACTTCAAGTATTCCCTCACAGGGTTGCTATATCATTTTCAAAACCTCCGTCATACCTTAAAAAATATATTAATAGAAAAGTACAAAAATTAAACAATAAGAATGAGATTATGCACAAAAATGATATTGAAATCCTGTACGATAGTACAATTTCTATAAACTCAAACGGACAGTTACATATAAAACACACAGGCCTACCCAAAAAATAACAAGTAGTAAATTGTGAAGTTGTGTGTCTGAAGTATGAGTCTCTGGTCCTTTTCCCACAAAATTACACATAATATCCTAGGATATTTCAGAACATTCACTGAACCATTGAACATCTTATTAAAAAATAATCTTCAATAAAAAACTCGACAGCAGGAAATGTTTCTTAAAAAGACTAAATGACTCCGTACTTCAGATTATCTCCACATAATATAAAAAATATTGATCATAGCGGCAAAAAATACTACACGTCATCTTCTTTTAATGAAAACCTCAGCTGTAGACGTATTTTTAACGCGACAGGAGGAATCTGTTACTAGTTGTGACGCAGTTCCAGGTATAAGCGACCACTCGGCAGTGTGTCTAAAAGTGAAAAGGAAACTGTATACTGCACAGAACTGAGAGTAAAATAGTACATTATGAAACGATGATGTAATGATGGGTATTAATACACGAGTGTGAAATTACGATACGAGCGAGGTACGAGCGAGTATCGCAAACTTCACACGAGTGTATTAATACCCATTACATCGAGTTTCATACGGTACTTTTTCTACGACTTATGGTAACTTTTATAAGTTAAACTTCTCCACTGAATCGTTTCCTGGCAGTCGACACTCAAGATTCGGCCAAGGCCACCTAACGGGCACCTCTCTACTCTACACGCACAGATGGCTTTGTTTTACCTGAGCGCTTGCGAAAGTTTCGGGATTAATATTCCGACGTCACCATTTTCGCATTTTCTTTCATTTGTCAACACCACCAGAAAAGTCATTTGAAATGTCAACACCACCAGAAAGAACAACCATTCACTACAGTTTTTAAACTAAAGAAATGTTTTTAAGGACAACCACACGGCAGCAGCAAATAACACAAAATGACTCGCGTGATCTCGCGTGGAGATCTTAACGTCACTCAAATGTTCTCTGCAATAACTACCATTGCGCTAGTCAAATACGACCAAAGTGAAATTACAAACCAATTTATTGTAAGTAATATTTCACGTAAAAATAACTACTAATAAAAGAAATTAAGAATGAGAAGCATAACATAATATTAAATGCAATTTTAATATACACACTCGAACGAAACATTTACTGCAAAGATTCTCAATGATTAATGAAGTGACAATATTGGTTTGTAAGCGACTCTATGATTGGTCAAGAACCTGTATCATAATGAAAACTGTATCGAAATGACCATCATTATGCATCTGCTTGCAGCCATCCAATGACAGCATTATACAATGGGAGTAGAAAAAGATATATTTATACCGTAAAGCGGACATGGACAATTTACAAAAGTATTTAGCCGATAATTATTCCACTTCGGCGGGATTTGGTAGTTCTGTAGAGGAAGTGTGGAATAATTTTAATAAAATCATTAATAAGTGTATGGATCTTTATGTACCGTATAAAATCATAATAATAAATCCCGATCCAGAATATTATAATAATCGGATACGAAAGTTTTAAAGCAAAGCAAGGCGGGTATTGGAAAAGAAAAATCAGTGATAAACATTATGAAAACTTTAAGAAACTATCAAGAGAACGTTTGGAGACAAAAGTATTAGCACGGGAAGGGTATTTGGAAACGATCCTTACCGACGAAAATAAAAGTTGGAGTAATTTCTTTAAATACGTACGAAGGAGCAAGGATATCGGGAAGAAATCCCGTCGTTAAGAAACAGTAGTAATAACTTGGTGGTAGACGAGAAACAAAAACTAAATATATTTAATCAATCTTTCGCGTCAGTTTATACAGATAAAAGGAAGATCGTGGAAAACGAAGGCGAAGAAGAAAATTTTGTACTAAATACGAGAGCATTTAGGAAAAGAATTGCCAAAATAGGTAAAAATAAATCAACAGGACCGGACGGAATTTCGGGGGAAATTCTCAAGCTAGGAGAGAAATCCAAGTTATCGTATCTATTGCGGCTTTTTGAGATATCAATGAACAATTCATGTATTCCCGAGAATTGAAGAAATGCCACAGTGGTCCCAATTTTCAAAGTGATCCCTATTTTCGCATCAATTTGTGGAAAATTATCGCCCAGTAAGTCTTACGTCTTTAGTGTGTAAGCAAATGGAACATTTGGGGGCAGAATACTTGCGCGAAATTTGGGAAAAGAATAATATTATTTACGAAGGGCGACACTGTTTTAGAAAAGGATATTCATGTGAGAGTCAGGTAGTGACTGTCAGTCAGGACATTGCTGATTCTCTCGATAAGGTTCCATCGTTCAGGCAATTCTTATAGATTTCACCAAAGCGCTCGACCTCGTTCCCCATAAATTAATTTACAAAATTAGTAATCTTAACATAGAAGAATTGCTCTCCAGATTGAAGAATTTCTCAGCTCGTGTACTCAACGGGTTCGAATTGCATCTAATTTCTCTTCGAGGGCAGAAGTAACGTCCGTAGTGCCACAGGTAAGTGTCATAGGTTCGTTGTTATTTATATCATTTATAAATGATATCTGACAGAGAATTGAATAAAAATACGTCTTTTTGCAGATGATTGTATAACTTATCGGGAAATTAAGGACACAAGTGATAGAGAAATATTACAGGCTGATTTAGATAGGCTAGAATCATGGGCTAAAGTAAATGAAATGAAATTAAATCCCAGTAAGTGCAAGTTTAAGAGATTCGCGCGTTCTAGAAAGATAGACGACATCCAATATAAATGGGGAAATCAGTACATACAGAGGGCTAATTGCTGTAAATATTTGGGAATTGTATTAAAGTGAGGATCTGGGGTGGGCAGAACACATAAATTATGTAGTGAAAAGGCGTAGAAGGCATTACACTTCGTGATTAGTGCCCTTAGGAAAGAAAGTGGAAAATCAAGGGAATTAGGGTATACATCTCTGGTACGGCCGATATTCGAATATGGATCTACATGTTGGGACTCATGTCGTTTAGGGGCACATAAAATCTCTTGAAATATTATAAAAATATGCCGCAAAATGTGTTAGGAGAGGACGTTCTAATTCTGACTTTATATCATGGAAACCTTTGGAAAAACACAGAGAGAAGTCGCATCTTTTTGCGAAGTGAAATAAGAGTTGATCGTCAGTGGGGGAAGTGCAGGGTTGATTATCAAACCAACATACGATGGATACGGAAGGATCATGGGTACAAATTCGACAAAGAAGACAGAGAACACATGTAGGTAAATTCTCATTTGTAAACAGAACAATACAAAATTGTAACGAAGTACCTGCAACACTGCTGGAGACTTTTCCTCAAAATGTCAAAACTTTTTAAATTAGATTAAATAAATTGTAATTTTTTAGAATATGTTAGCATTAATTTTTACTTTCCCGTATACGTACGTATTTGTAATATACGTAGTATAGGGAAATTTATGTAATGCTGCGCGAAAAAGCGGAGGATTTTCGGTAGAAAAAAAATCATTGCTGGACCCTGATAACAAAAAAGTGGATAAAACCAGTTGCTAAATTAAGAAAAAAAATCCCCCAACACGTGGTGTAGCCATAATCCCTGTTTTGTAACTCCTTGATACCAAAAAAACCAATTGGAAGCAAAACGTCCGTCCATGCGTCTGTCTGCCGTCTGTCCGGTGTATGTGAACAACATTAGCGCCTAATCTATGTGTATGAGTTTTTTCAAATTGAGAAACCGCTGTCCGCTCTGCTCAAAAACGGCTCCAATTTGTTTCTTTAAATTTCTTGTAAGAATAGAGTAAAAAACATATAAACATATAAAAGTAGGCTTAGGTCCGATTTTCACGGTTAACTTCCAATTTTGCAGCTTCAAATTTCGCATTTACAGTAGTGATGAAACGCCATTGTCTTAAAAACGGCTCCGAGTTTTTCAGAGCAAATTGCCATTTAGGACGAGGTTTACACTGTTCTTTAATATTCTTAAAATAATATTTCCGTTCTACTAGTAAGAAACTGAAAAATTAAGAAAATGTCTAAAACAAAGGTAATTTGGGCGGCGATAGATGGAAGCTGGCAAGAGGATGTGTCATTTCCTAATTGCTAACCGAGACAAAGGAAATAGAAACTAATACGGTTACATTCTGTAGCACCACTCGTTTAAAATTGCACATATTGCAAGTAATTATGGTGCGAGAAAACTACTAAATTATCAAAAAAAATATGTACATGACTTTGAAGAAAGAAGTCATTATGGAGAACAATTTTATTTGAGGAAAAATCTCTATCTTCAATTTTCTAGTAGTAGGAAGACGCCGAACAAAATTTAAAATTTTACAATTTTCAAAATTCAGAGGTAACCGTGAAATTAGGACCTATACCATCTTTATAAGTGTAATTTACTCTATTGTTACAAGAAATTAAAAGAAAAAAATTGTAGCCGTTCATAAAAAAAATTCGAAAATTTTCGAGAAAATCTTGTTTCTGTAATTTTTTAAGTTTTGCACGCAATATTGCACGAAAATTACCCGAATTAACAAAAAATATACATTACCTTAATGTAATAACTCGCTATAGAGAACAAATTATATTTGAAGGAAATATCTGTCTTCAATTTTGTAGTTGTAGAAAGACGCCAAAAAAAATTCGAATATTTTGCAAATTTCGATAATTCAGAGTTAACCGCGAAAATTGGACCTATGTCACCTTTATAAGTGTATTTTACTCTATTCTTACAAGAAATTTGAAGAAAAATATTGGAGCCGTTTTCGAGAAATGTTCAAGATGTCTCTGGGGCATCATGTAAAGTAGTTAATGAATTGTTGTAAAAAATTAATGTGTAGTTGTGAAAACGTTAATGATTTTTTTCATAGTCGCAAGCTTCGACTCAGGTCATATCAGGGGTTTCTTCAATTTGGCAAAAATCCTATGCATAGTTTAGACGCTAGTATTGTTCACTCATGCCAGACGGATAGAAGGAGACGGACAAACGGACAGACAGACAAATGGACGGACGGACGGACGAACGTTTTGTAAACATCCACTTTCTCGGTGTCAGGGGACCCAAAAAAAACGAGTGTTTCCGTTGAAATCTCGAAATCGATTTCCGCAACATTACGTAACATTCCCTATACTATGTATATTACTCCGTATATACGTATGCATACCGAAAGTAAAAATCAGAAACCTTGATAATTCATTAGGACAATCGGAACATAATCGTTCAGCTTATTTTCATCATTTGAACTGAAAGAAAAAAAACATTTTAACTCATTCGAACGTTTTTCTTTTTTCTAAAATTAGAAGGAAGAAGATTTAGAAAATTTAAATGTTGAGTAATGCGGAGTCTTGATGCCTCGGCGACTGCTCACCTTACTTGCTGCGAATTACTTTGAGCAGTTCTGATTAATACAAAGAAAATGAAGACGGAGGGTATCTAAATGACACTTAAGTGTATAATCATAAATTGAGTGGAACCTAGATACATATCTCTAGTCTACATTACGTTTCCGGCAAAACTTTGATATCGAATGATTAATCTACCGGACGTGAATACCATTGAATTACGAGAAATCGAAATCATGACAAATACTATCGAATAACTTGAAGATTCATCTCAGGAGAGTCAATAATTATTATCTAGTCATTTTCTGAAATAATTTGCATACACTGTTATAATTAAGTTAATTTAGTTGGATCGGAGCACTGGAAGCCTTCACTCTGGCTGCTACAGCGGTTCACCTGCCCTCCTCTAAAGACGTCGACCATCGAGAAACTTTGAGATTGCTACATCAAAAATAATCCGTCCACCAAAAATGTGTTATCGCTAGTATCTAGATGTAGATAGATGGACTCGGCTCAATTACCCCGACGTTTCCACTGATATTTTCATCATTGGGTTGGGGCTGGAAGTTGGCTATGGCTTACACCACGCCCCCTGCCCTGTTTTTGACTATCCACCATTTTACCAACTGGGTCCTTACCTTAGCCTCCTTCCGTCAGATTGGATTGATTTATTAGTGATTCCGGCGCGTCAACTGCTAAGGTCATTACACTCGTTAGTGTAGTACATGTTTTTATCGCGGAAGTAGCAGTGAACTTCCCCAGATGCTGGCGAAGATCCGGGGCTACCTGCATCGTCTTAACGTGATTTCCCCCACCAGGTATCTCCCCACCGCTGGGATGCACCCTCCCGGCCATGACAAGCTCTATGCTCCCGTCTGGTCTCCCGACAAGTATGAAGAGTAGAACATTTAAAGTAAGTTTTTGTGGAAAAGGACTAGGGGGACAAGAATGAGGAAGGAAAGATCGAGCGAGGCCCGCGTTTCCTATGGTTCTGCTCAGGCATTCCACTGATATAGATGGACGAAACTAGGCAACTACCGACCAAATAGCTGGCTGCTAGTATTCCCCTTCACACAGCGGCTGAAGCCGACCTATCAGTCTCGCCAGTGTCGAAATCCTGCCACCGTCTCCCGCCGTCAGACTGCAGTGACAGTTGGTCCCATCCTGGCTTGAAACAAACTTGCTGCTGAAGCCCGTAAGTCCGTAGCGACGTTTGGTATATTTGGCTGGTTTAGAGAGGTACGGTGGCGCACAGATGGCACACACGTCTAAGTGCATGACGCATTGACGCTGTCCTCCAGCTGTTCGCTTGTCCACATACTCGCCCTCTCAAGCATTTATTTGAGCGAAGGGAATGATGGTTATACAGAGTGATTCAGGAAGTAGTAGCATAACGAATTGCAATAAAAATTTCCATATAATGTGTGTTTCTATCCTCATTCAGTACAGAGATAGAGCTGTTAGTATTATCCAAACAATTAAAGCAAAGGCAGATGACTAACCACCATTCCATCGGGAAATGCATTTGTCACTTCTCTTAATAACACTAAAAATATAGCTCTCTCGGAGGTCGTCTTGGCGTTCTTTGATAAGGGTTTTCAATATGCATAATCCGAACATATCTGCTTTGGTATTAACTATTTTTTGCTATTTTGTCTTTAACCATCCGCACTGGCAAAATCCAATGGAGTAATGTGTTGGGGACCTTGGTGGCCAAAAAACTGACATTTCTACCGATCCATTTTCCGGCAATGTTAAGTTTAGATGTGTCAACAAACCGACTGTGGTGCAGATGTGCCGAGACCCGTTATGCTGGAAGAATATACGCACTCTTGTAGCCGGAATCTCTTCTAATAATGCTGGAAGTTTATTTTCAAGAAGTATAGAAACGACGACGACCCCTATAAGACGATGGGGTAACACAGGCCCAACAACTGATTGTCTATCAAACCACATCACACATTTACAGAGAACTTTCTTGAAAATGTGTGTTTACTCTTAATACGAGAAATAAATTTCATTTTTCAAAATTCAGAGGGTTCAACGAAAATGAGACATATCTCAATATTTTTAATCGCCTTTGTTTTTATTAGTGGAGAAAAGGTGAAGAAAAACATGTCGTGCGTTTCGAGAAAATCGGTTTTTTTTTGAATTTGCATTAACGTCAAGTAGAAATTACGTGAAAACTATCGTGTTTTTAATAACATTGTAAAGGACAGATTTTAAAGAGATATTTTTAGAACAGAAATAATTTG
>JAHLJT010001649.1:0-20299 GCA_031308135.1 Acheta domesticus
CAGAAAAGGAAAAATATAATTTACAAAACAGAAATTTTGTCATTTGTGAAGAAAAACATTTTTTTAATGTTGAATTCAACAGAAGGAAGAACACGTGATGATTTGTAATTGCGATCACTTCACAATTAATGTTCGCTGTAGGAAAACATGAAAATTACAAATGTACTGAATATTGCAATTTTACGTTTCGACGCAAAATACTTCTGTTAAATCAACATATTAGTGGTTTGAGTGACTTGGTTTTGGTGAGTGGTTTAAAATTTATATATATTTATTTTTCATTTTCAAAATATATTACATCACAAATTTTAATTTGTGCAATATCAATGTGTGTTCAAAACACTGAAGAAAAGAAATGTTCTTATTGAAATATAATGGTATTATGTTCTAATATCATATTGCTCTTTTGGAGTCATCGACAGAATTGAGCATTTGCGAATTGCTGAAAAATCGCTATTAATGTTTGTGGGATGTGGATCAATCTTGCCTTTATATGCCTTATATATAAATGTCTCGTAAACGTTGGGGTAATTTCCGACCACTTATATAACACATCAATTATTACACCATTATAACCATATGGATTGCAACGCAGCGTATTAATATAATAAAAAATTATAATGTATTCCCATGTACTGCACTTTTCAAAGTACAAGGTTGCTTTGCATAAATTTGTATATACGAGTAGGTTTTTTATTTTCTCACAAAAATATGCATCTACTGCACAATTATTCAGTATTGTCACTCAACAATGTTTTAATAGTGCAGTCATTTCGTTTTCAAAAAGGATGCGATTCAGGAAAAGTTCCAGAAATATTTTATATATTAATTGGCGGTTTGAATTTGAATTTGCGGTTTGTCACCTTGAGAAATACCTGTATTTTGACATATGCATAATTTTTTCTGCGTCAGAGTTTGGCTAATTGATCATAGGGATAACAGTGATAAATCACTTCCTTGGAGAAAAGAAATAGTAATGATAATATCCGGCGAATCCTTACGGTCATATTATTATACAGTGATTTTTAAAAGTTTCCTTTTTAGTTTTAGTTTTTCATTATCAACATAATGTGGTTCGCAGTAGAATATATTATTGTTAAAAATATGTCAGTACATATATCTATGCTTGGTCTTCAATTTTTGGTAAATATTAAATTTTAAAACTTACTTATTTACAAAATTGATGATACAACATGATACTTTTAACTATTTTAACACTTTATTTCTTCTTAGGTTACAATTTTGATTGACAAGTTTTAGAATACAATCACATTTACAATTTAAATAAGAAATATTAAATTGGTAATTGAAGATCAAATATGTGTGCTGTAGAAACTTCGTCTATCTTGATTTTTGTGTAATTGAATGTTATTTCGATAAAATGCATGTATTGTGTATTTAAGCAATTTGTTTTTGCAATTAAATTTGTGAAGCCATTGTTTCTGGAGACGAAAAATCTGAAATACTAATTTAGCCACCCAAAAAACTTTCAGACAACTAATGACAAAACAGTTAGGGAATTTTTTTCTAGATAATCTAGTGGTCGCACTGTAAGGTGATTAGCTCATCAACTGGTGGTACCCAGTAATGTTTGGTTTGTAACTTTCTTTCGTGGACTTTTTACAGGATACGCAGAACTTCATTCTCACCTTTGACTTCGTTTCTGTTCTCCGAAATATTACTTTCTCGGAGATTTTGTGATAAGTTTGTGAAATTGTCGTTTGAGAAAATAATTCATGGTAATTATTTGGTTATTAATGGTTATTAAATATAGTTTGATGATTTTATTTAAAGCTATGATAAAATTTCACAGAATCAACCATTTCAAAAATTATTTTATTATGATGTATAAAACCCGTTTGTAGTGTTTCATAAAAGAGAAGGGACGGACAATGTGAGCAATGGTCGGAGGTCCAACGCTTCCAAAATCGGGTCAGTAGAAAGCAAACAGTTTACACCAACACTGTAAAGATGTTCGTTTTTATAAATCGGACGCCGCACACTAATAATGTTGTAAGAGACATGAATGAACAACCTGCGGTATAACGCAAGCTGTGTCGCGGGCCTGTGTGCCACGTACACACGGGGGGTGGGGGGCGCGGCCGCGGGGGCGGGGCGGGCGCGCGGCGGGCGGGACGCGCCCCGTAATGGAGTGGCGCAGCGGGCGAGGGCCCCGTCAAACGCCAGCGGCGAGCGATCTGTTGACTTGAGGTGAACCGCGCGCCAACACCCCTCCCGTCCCCCTGCCCCCGCTGCCGCCACCCCCGCGCCTTCCCCATCCCTGCCGCCCCCCGCGCCGCGCCCCGATGCCGTGTTGACGCGGTCGCTACTGCGGCCGCCGCGCAAACGCTGGCCCGCGCACTCCCCGCCCCCTCCACCCCTCCCCCCCGTCGGCACTCCACGCCGCCGACCGCCGGCCTGCACACGACACCGCCCACGCACCTGTCCAGCAGTCGCCTCGCGGGCCCTCGTACTCCGCAATATACAAACTTCCTATTTGAACAGCATTACAAGGGCACGGCAAGGTGATTACTATGGAAATGCTGTTGTGGGGAAAGTGTTGGTATGTTATTTATTGTAAATGGAATAGTGCCCTTTTCCGAAATAGTTTTCAATTCATGACTTTCGTTGGGTTGTCATAATTTTCAGTAAAACGAAGACAATGTATCCTGAATTTTGTCGCTCCTTCTATCTAGAGAACGTGATTAAACTGCCGAAAGCATGCTGTATAAATAGAAAATCTAAATCTAAACTCTTCTGGAACCTCTAGTTTTACTCTGATTTTTATAATAATTTATGCTTTGTTTTCCTTCTTTATCTCTTTATTTTCTTAATATTTTCATATATTTATCCCCAACTTCTGCTTGAGAGATATATAACTAGCCCTGCACGCGTTCTTACTCAACATATGTGGTCAAGGGAGAGTTGCGGATTCTACGAACAGTTGGTGCAGCGTTAGAGTGATTGTGACTAGGAGTTTGCGTCGGGTGAGTGCCCTACACTCGTTCTTGCTCAAAATTGTGGCGAAGGGGAGTTGCAGATCTCCGAAACAAGTTCACATGGTGTTAGAGTGTTGTTGACGCGGCGTTTGCGTCATGTGAACGCTCTGTCATGCCGACACAACTTTAGAACTTTGACAATAATGACTATTATCAGCACTCATGAAAATTGCATAATTTTAGTCATTGTAGAGAAAATCATGCTTATCTAACATTTTTCATGGTAATTAACACAAAGAAAAAGTATATGACATGTCATAAAGATCCGGGCCATAGTTAATAGTAGAGACCGGAAAAATATGTAGTATAAAAGGTAAACTTATAAACATAAATATGTGATGAAAACCGTAAGAATATGTAATAAGTAGAAACTCGGATATATTATGTAATATTGAAATATTCTTATTCTAAAACACATTTACATAATATGAAATTACATTTATAAAATATTTCTAAACAAATTGTAAAAATAATACAAACGCTTTAAAAAATTTTGGAGAGCACAAATTGGCGCACACTTTGCACCATACAACATTCCTGTCAGTATTAAAAGATTCATCTATTGTTATCCAGTACCGTAGTTTAGCAGCAAGACCAAGGTGCAAGTAAGTAAGATTATTTGCACCTTGCATCCAGACTACACGCAATAGAAGCCATCGTTCAAACTGGCGATATCTGCGATCAGGAAACAATCACTGCAGCGTGAAAAAAATCCAAGTGTTACACAAGTTCTCTTCCAAGTGTTACTCGTTCGGTGATCACCAAAGTTTCTCGGGAATTAAAGTTTATGATCACGAAAGGAGGCGTCAATAATACTTGCCACACCTTGATTTCACCAATAATGAAGAGAAATGCATATTATGTTTAAAAACACTTCTTTTCATAAAAAATATGTAATAAAATTGAAGTAAATTTATAAAATAAAACAATATTTAATGAAAATTGCAACTTATGTAATATAGTCCTAAATATGTAAAAATATATAACGAAATATTCAATATTGTGTTAAGAGAGCGACGATTCACCAAGAGACAGTTTGAGAACGATAAGTAGAAAGACAAAAAATAAGTAATTACATAAAAATCCGGTCTCTGATGATTAGTCTCGTTGGTGTACTGAATGTTTTATTGCGGAGTTGCCGGTGTTCCTCCCCCACTAGATTGTGAGATCCGGCGCCGGTCTACATGTCGACATGCTGTGGATTTTGCCCTCCAGGTATCTTCCCAGCGAGACACCTGCCCTGCCGGCACAAGTCCAAAGCTCCCTAATTGTCTCCTGGCATGTGTGGTAGTGTTCTTAATATGAATTTTTGTTGGGAATAATTAGAGAACACCTGTATAATTTCAGCAATGATATAAAATTATAAGATGACCATAACATCTACAACGTTGGGAAATATCCATTCGTTATTAACTTCAGGTAGTACAATCGTCCTTGTCGCTAGTCACATACTCTATCATTTTTACATTTATAAATTAACAATAGCAGCTTGTAAATGTGAATGTAGCATTTAAATAATTATTTGTAAATACTTAAAAGGGAAGTAGTAAATTGTAACGCTAGAAAAAACATTACTTACTAATATTAATATAGTTTATGGTGCTTCAGTGCCTGCATTTTACTTTTACGTACCATTACCTTCTTACTTTCTGGGTTGAATTTCCGCATTGACTCTATTTCTGCATTGATTGAATCGAAAGTGAGTAATCGTCAAGTATGGTTGAGGACGAAACAAATTTAGTCAGCGTAATTGGCGATCGTACTCGAGAAAGAGGGCTGAAGAGGGCGACAATAGCGATTTGAAGTCGATAGCACTTTGAAGTCGGTAGCCACTACTTCCGTTTACGATGATTATTGCAGTAATTTTTGTCAATTACTTAGCAGAATGCTCTGTGAGACTGTTTCGCTTAATATTATCTCTATATATACTATATATTGAATAAAAGAAAAAATGTATTTCACGCGGATAACTTCAATACCTTAAAAAACAATGCCCGCTCCATGAGAGCCTTATTAATTTAAACGTATTTTAATAAAACACTATTGGTGCTAAAATAGCATGTACCCTCCTACCACGTCTCACGCAGATTTACGCGAAAATTACACAAATTTTCGAGACATTTTACATGGCCTTATTTCAAAATCTATATCTAATGTTTTAGTTATAGGAAGATTCCGAACATTTTTTGAACTTTTGGAATTTTCGAAAAATCAGAGCTTTCAACGAACATGAGACCCGCACCATTCTCTCAAACGTTCTTCACACTATACAAAAAAAGTAATCAAAAACGTTGGAGCCACTTTTTTTGAAAATTTTGAAAATGTCCCAGGGGCTTCATATAAAGTATCCCCCAAAATTAAAATATCGGTTTCAAATTCAAGGGGCCGCCACATCAGCCAGATCGATGGGCGAATATCAATTTTAGAGAAAATCGGCTGAACGGTTTAGTCGCTAGCGTTGTTCACAGACGGTCGTACGAACTGACGAACGGACTGTTTTGCCGTCATTCAATTTTTCGATATCAGGAATCCGCAGAACATGGATTTTAGCTACACTACGTGATAGAGGAATTTTTTTTCTAAATTTAGCAACTGGATTTATCTGGCATTGTAATAAGAGTTTTTCTGCCGAAAATTCGCCGTTTTTCCGTGCAGCATTACATAACTTTCTCTCTACTCCATAGAGAGAAAGTAAAAAATCAACTCGCAGAAAAAAACTCTTTGAATACACGTAAACTCTTTCAATTATGAAATCCACCAATACTCGAAAAACTGGTTTACGGAAAAGCTCCTGTCCTTCTATGGTTATTACTAGCGCCTAAACCGTTCAATTTTCCCCAAAATTTACATTCCGAAATTGATCTGGATGCACACGAGGTCCTGTGAATTTGAAACGTATATTTTGATTCTTGGGGTATGCTACATTAGAAAGTTTAAAAAAATTTTCATAATTTTCCAAGACCTGGGATAAAGACGATGCTTTCCCAAGTTTTTTCGGTTGCAGATACCTTTACCGAAAGTTATTAAAAGAGTTTAACCCTTTCAGTAATTAACTTTACCTGTTCAACTTAATAAATTTGTATATTTGTACTGAATATCAAACATTACACTCAATATCTAACATTAAGTTTATTCACAAGGTAATTCAATATTTAAAAGGATGAAAGTATTACCACGACGGCATTATGATTTCCAATATTTAATATCGAAATATACACTGGCGAAAATTAAAACAATTTTACATTCCCGTATACACCTGAATTCGTGCATGCAATGGTTTGGTTCCTCACATTTGCTTTGCTTCACGTAATTTCCTGCAAAAATATACATATTCGTTCCTGTGACACCTTTGACAGTGTAGACTCTGATTTAAATTTTTTAAATAAACCGATGAAATAGTATAAAGGCTGCATAAAATTTGGCTGAAACAGAAGTGATGGTTGGCGGTGAAAACTACCTCTGCTACAACCTATGTTTTTGAGGGGTTTGAATGATCAATACTTCATTGAAATGAATACGTGGTTGAATTGAATACTTGATTGATGATTAATAACGATTTTTTTTCATTACATATAAACGGGTATTGGAACAGTGTTTTGTTCTTCCTTCTTCTACTCAAGCAGTAGAATTAGTAGAAGAAGAGGAACTAGAAGTAGTCAAAGAATAATAGTAAGAAGCAGTAAAATAAAATAAGAATAGAACAAGCAAGAATAAAAGATGAAGAAGAACTAAAAATTATAGGAAAAGAAAAATGAAAACTAAGAATAGTAGGAGAAGAAGAATGTAGAAGAATTGGAGACGAAGAAGAATGAAGAAGAATCGGAGAAGAAGAAGAATGAAGAAGAAGAAATGGACAAGAAAAAGAATCAGTAAATGAATAATTGGAGGAGGAGAATAAAGAAGAATTGGAAGAGGGAAGGAGGAGAAGAAGAATGAAGAATTGGAGACGTCGCGGTATTTTTGCAGCGACCTGCTGTTTCGACATTGAATCTCAATTATTTGATTTGAGCAGTTTAAATTGCTTCAAGGTTCAGATGGACAACCTTACATGATTTCATTATTGGATTTTCTTATCCTGTAGCAACTAAATTCGGTTTTATTTGTAAACCGGACAATTGTATGGAAATATTTGACCTCAAGGGAAGTTTTTATGTATTCCAAAATGTAATAGCGAAGAGCAGATATGGCACACTTTCGGAATTGCAACTTTTCATGAACCAAACAATGTTGTGGAAAAGTCCGCGAATAAATACATCAGACTGAAGAAAGTTCCGCTATGAGAAGTGGCCAGTACCTCCCCGTTCCATTTACTGGTTGATTAGACAATGCTGCAATGTTTTTGTTTTTATTCTATAAAAAACTGTTTTAGGGGGAAATGAAATCTCTACGTATGATCTCAACAGGCGATGAAATCTCAACATCATCCTCCGCCTGTAACTATTGCTATTGGTTGCGGAATGGCACATAAAAGTACCCTACAGCGGTATATTGTCAATAAAATTCATGAAATTACATTCCCGCGCGCGTATCAAATAGAGGAAGTGGGAAGATAGCCTGGAAACCTTAATCTCCCGACTTTAAATAGAGTGAATTTTTAACGCGTTTCAGGAATAAAATGTGTGATAACGTAAAAATCAGAGGATCATAAAACAACAAAGAAGCTGTGCAGGTAAAGGAGACGGGAACATAACTTTTCTTTTTCCCAGGCGTTTAAATTGCTCGTCAGCGCCACCTACGAGCGAGGCGGCGGCGCGCGGGGTCGATCTGATGCGGTCGTTAGCGGCGGAATTGCGCGACGGAAGCGACACTGCGCCCGGGGCGAACGGGCTGGGCGGGCGGAGCGGGCCGGGGTGGGCCGGACGGGCTGGGCGGCGAGAGCGGAGCGGGTGGCCGGGCGGGGAGGAACGGGGTCGGCCGGCCCGCCGGCGGACCTCTGGTGACCGCGCCAGCGCCCGACCGCAGTTGCCTTCGCGGCCGCGCCGGCCACTTACATTCTCCGGAGAAGCATTGTGCTGAGTTGGAAGTCTTGACCTAGTTCAGTACGCGCGGTTTAGTGCTTCTCGGGGTGCTCAATGAGGACACGTTTCTTTCCAGAAAGGATGTAGGACCTTAGTTGTTGGTCGCTGATGTTCCGGGAGCTATGACGATGCTGTTGAATGGAGGATCTCTACGATTGTCATATGTTCCGTTAAGTTATTTGTTGTTGTCCTGTGATCAACCAATTCCAACGACCAACAAATTCAAACTGATCGCACGATAGCGGCAAACAATCCGGATATTGTCATCCGGGATTTGGAGAACAAATCGTGTTTACTTGTCGATGTTGCTGTACCTTGCGATCAAAACGTCGTTACCAAGGAGGCAGAGAAACGTCTTAAATACAAGAGTTTGGAAATCGAGATCAGCCGAATGTGGGGCGTCAAAGCACAGGAATAATAATAAATACAGTAGCCAATATGATCAATCGATTATTTTTGACAATATATTCCACAATCTTCTATTGTCTGCATTTGCATATTTAAATAAAATATTTAGAAAAGTTCAGATCAAATTGCATTTAATGTGGAGCGATTTACTACGTTGTAAATTATTCGTGGTTCCTTAGGACAAACTTATCTGTACGTTTCAGTCGTAATTTGAAACATGTCGGGAGGGAATCCACATATTGTGCTATTGCTTCATTCCATCTTGGATCCCGATATTTTCGCAGACAAAAAAATTTAAAAAATGAAGAAAGTACAACATAATTGTACGGGACGTGGCACATGTGGGGAACAAATACATATTTCATGTATGTTTCATAAATACTATTTGTGAATTATTTAATTACCACATTATTTAATTAATCACATTTATTTGCATATCAGTACTTTCAAAGATATTCAAATTTTCATTTCTTTTAGAATCTTCATCCAAGAACCAGCAAAGTTCGGACATGTCTCATTAATCAAGGTTCTGGCTGTTCTCTGTAGGTTATCTAACTTTATTTAAAACTACATTGGAACTTCACTCTCACAGAAGTGATTAGTCGCGCTGTATTATCAAACAAAACTTATTTTATTTGCGGTTTCACACATTCTCATTGTATTGCAAATTATTCGAACTTACCATGATTTTATATCATCTCGTCTCTACCAGATTCCTTTAATTTATCAGCGTAAATGACTTGTAATAGATTGAATGGCGTGAAATATCCTCGTCGCCATCTCAAAATAATAAAGAAATATCCCTCCGTGACGCTTAATCTAAGCTAAAATCCCTGTAAGTAAAATTCTCTTTCGATACATCTCCAATGAAGAGAACGCACTTAACGCCGCTATATTGATTTCTGCTAATTTCTGGTCGGAAGGCAAAAAGAAGAGAGAAAGCGTTGGGCGAATTTTATTGTGGAAGGTGCTACGCTTCCCGAGCGCTCCGCGACGGACTTTTACCAAAGTAATACTGATGTCGCCCATCGCCCGCTTTTGTGCCGGGGCCGGGCGCGGGGGCGCAGTGGGAATAGGGGGCGGGGCGGGCGGCGCGGCGCGGGGGCTGCGTCGCCCGGGCAACCGGCAAACGAAGTTAGCGTCCCGGCGAGTCGGCGACTAATTGGAAAGAGTCCTCCTCCTGCTCTTTCCCCGGCCCCCGCCCCCCGGCCCCCGGGCCCCGTCCGCGGCCCCGTCCGCGGCCCCGCCGCCCTCGGCCGCTTCGGGGCGGCGGCGGGGCGCCGGATAGTCGATGTCGATACGGCCGGAATGGACCTGCCGCCCGCCCCCGCCCTGGCCCCCGTTCTCCAACGTCCGCCTCGCCACCGCCCCGGCCCCGCCTTCTCGGCCGTGGTGGTTCAGCTGAAGAGGCTGCGGTGCCGCCTCCGGTTCGACGAAACCGACAGAGCGGGAGGGGCGGGGAGGAGGTAAGAGGTCCGCGAAGCGGCGAAGAAATGGCTGCACTCTGGAGCTGATTCGGACGGGACGCGTTAGCGTGGCAGGTTGTTCTATCCAAGTTGGCGGGTTTAAAATTGACCCAAGCCGTGGATTTTTAAAGGAGAAAAAATTCTTCATACGCCTTCCTTCGGGGGAAGTAATCTGGCTGTCCATGTTATAGATTCGAGTCTAAAAGAAGCCTGAGTTAAATTCAAAATCGCCTGATTCGTCCCCCGGGTAATATCTTCTTTCTCGTAGGTGAAAGGAGCGCTGGTCAAACGGAAGAACGGGCCTTATGACCTGAGTCTCCCCACGAAAAGTAAGGCATTAACTATCATCCTACGGAGATGCAGAGTGTCTGTGGTACTTGAGCCTCAGAGGATACATTTTCTTTGGATGTAAGGTCGCTTTCTTAGTTCCTGTGATTGTCCTGCCACCAGTGCGTACATTTTTGCGAGTTTCTATAATGAAATATCCACAAATATCCACAATTGAATGGCCGACATTTTTGTTTTGATTTTTGCAAAACTAGGCATTTTAACGAACATGAGACATGTTGTTGAACTAAGAATTAGGGGCCCCGAAATCTCTTGAGTGCCTCGGGTACTTTCAAACCCAAAGACGGCCCTGACTGTTTTATCAGTGATTTTTACTTTCCCGTATACGTACGTATACACGGAGTAATATACACAGTATTGTAACCGTCACGTACCTACCCGCTGACTGGTAGTACGCCGAATTACGAAAGTAAATCTTTAATTCACTTATTTCGTGACGTGTGGCTGCACCGTCACGCAAACCTGGGAATATCTCAATTAAAGGATAAAATTCCCTGTCGGTGGTGGGTTCGTCTTTGTCAAACTAATTACTAATTAACAGGCAAACACTATTTAGTAGTTTGAAATAACAGTTAACATATATTCTGACGAGTGAAATTCTCGTACAACTGAATTTACAAATTCTCCTATGTTTTCAGTTTTTTATATTAAATTATGGTAGCTAATTTCCCTACCTAAACTGCAGTTTTTCTAATACGATCTTAACTTCGATCCCTATTTACGAGTAACAACCTACAAATACATATATACACTTCACACAAAAAAAATCACTGATG
Source organism: Acheta domesticus (assembly GCA_031308135.1). Taxonomy (NCBI): domain Eukaryota; kingdom Metazoa; phylum Arthropoda; class Insecta; order Orthoptera; family Gryllidae; genus Acheta; species Acheta domesticus. The sequence goes on from JAHLJT010001649.1 coordinate 11,016, forward strand.
AAACACATAAAATACAGTTCAAGTAATTGTTCTGGGAAAAAAATACGTACACACAATGCTCCAAATTCTCTAACACCTTGTAACCATTAACAATATTACACTTAATGTTCACAGTTGAAATTTGGCTTCTACGTAGCCTTTCAGTATAAAATTGCGTTTAACAACGCCTTTGGCCTGTCCTTCAAATAATATTGTGAAAGAAATAATTGGACGACTTTCCCTCCCGTTCAGAATTTCACACAAATAATTTTTGTTAAATGGTTTTAACACCCTTGAATCAATTACATATGAATCCAGTCAAATAATTATATACAAGAACAATTTTACATTAACCACAAGGAATATCCTGACCTGATTCTAATTACGACTATACAAAAAAGAAATGACTTGACTAGCTAGCAAGACTACTGTTCCGCGGTCTTCCAGATTGAAATTTAGTGAATGTTCTTTCAGTTTTGTTTGACTCACGACCGGCGAACTCCCGAAGAACGTTCCGCGCTGCGTAGTCGGCTGCCGAACGGTGTTCACGCCTCACGGTCGTTGGATTCCTGCAACACTCCGTGTGCCGTCCGTCGCGTCGAAATTGGAATGCCTCCGAGCGCCGTCTCTCCTTGCTCAGCGACGCTTTACCACTGCTCACTCAAAGGCGATGGTCGCATCAGAATGCGAGTTCGGAACTTCCTATTTTGACTTTGTGATAGCAAAAAGTCAAGCTAGTTGCGGTGTCAATCAGAATTTTTAGAATTCTCAAGATTCTATAAGTGGATTTTACGAATGAAATTCCGGAAATTAATAAAAACTCTTATTAAAGCTCTCTCATATGTCCTACTCCTCCACGTGTCCCTCGTCGTCTGCGCAGTGCACCAATGGTCGACTGCTCACCTCGGCGACTCGAACGAGAAGAACGAAAAAAAATTCTTTCGACACAAGTCCATGCCGCGTCCGTCCATTCACAAAAGTTACTGATTGGCTGACGTCTGAGTGCGTTCCGAAATAATTTTTCTGGCTGTCGCCATCTCTTCGCCACAAGAGAAACTACTTGTCAGTGGTATGGTGTCGGGCTTTTCGCTTCTATTCTCTCGTTGGTTTTGAATGTAACCGACGATGAGAGATTTTGAAAAAGATTCTGTAGAATTTGGGGGTACTTTACATAGAGTCCCCCGTACAGTTTCAAAATTTTCTCAAAAACGGCTCCAGTTTTTTTCTTTAAATATCTTATAACAATAGAGTAAAATACACTTATTAAGTTGGCATAGGTCCGATATTCACGGATATATCTGAATTTTTGAAAATTGCAAAAGTTTGAATTTCATTCGGCGTCTTCCTCCCAACAACAAAATTGCATATAAAGATTTTTCCTTCAAATAAATGTTTTTCTTCATAGTGAGTACTTTCTTTAAGGTCATGTACATTTTTTTGAAAATTTTAGTATTTTTCGCGAAATATTGCGTGCAATATGTGCAATTAAAAAAATTACAAAAACAAGATTTTCTCAAAAATGGCTCCAAATTTTTTCTTTAAACTTCTGATAGGTATAGTGCCTAACGTATTTTTTGAGATGACAAAAACACCATATTGCTCTATTCTTTTGTTTTTTCAAAAATTGGAAAAATGTAATTTTTTGACTTGTCTCTCACGTCGTTAATATTTACATTAGCAGCGAAAAGTAGCACAAAATTCCGGATTTTCAGAAACGCCCAATCGTAATTTTCTCATATATGGCTACAAAATTTTTTTTCTTGAAACTTTGTAACGGATAGTGCTAATTACACTCTTTAATATGACATAAAGTTTATTTTGAGTTATTTTCTTGTTTTTTCAAAAATTATACAAAAGTAATTTTTTTGAAAGATCTCTCACACCTTTATTATTATGCACATTTTCAGCAATTTGTATATATTATTATATTTGTGAGTGTAAGTGGTTCAAATAACTGCAAAAGTATTTTAAAAACTCAAAAATTGTCTGTAAATATGAGCTTTAAATTTCGCATTTTTAGTCGCGCTAAAACGCAATTTTCTTTAAGACTGCACATAATTTTTAAAAGAAAATTGCCCTTTAGGACTAGGTTTTTGTGTTCTTTAATATTCTAAAGTTAATATTTCCGTTCTAGCAATAGAAAACAGAAAAATTAAGAAAATGACAAAAAATCTGCTTTTGGCGGTGATGGATGGCAGCTGGCAAGAAAGAGTATGTGGCATCTCAGAATAGCTAGCGAAGACCCAAGGAAATAGAAAACTAATACGGGAAAGTCTGTGCCATTCTGTAGCACCACTAGTTTAATTTAAGAAAGGAATTGGTCGGTTCGTTGAAGTTTGAATAAGATTTAAGAAAATGTATCGGACGTGGTAAAAAATGTGTTATGCTAATTTGTATTGTTCTCCATTTAATTTTATTCCTGTCAATAGATAAATAGTATTTCTGTCAAGAGTCAACGACATTTTTTGCATGCAATGGTTTCAAGTAGGAAGGTTGTTGAACACACTTTTTTGTTGCCAATACTCACGGAATAGGGATTACTTTTTTTAAATTTTTTTTTACATTTGTTGCGTCTACATGTGACGCAACGCGTCCTTAAGCCCCTTTCGGGGCGTTGAGCGCTTGGCGCTTTTTTAATCCCCCATTAATGCGCAAAATCTGGGAGTAATCCTCCATTATTATAAGTCATTGTCTAGTTAGTTGTCAAGAGGACCGCAAGGTAGCATCTCCGCGTACGCGCCTCACACCGCGCGCCCCCTGCGTCACTACCCAGCGGCCAAAATTGGTTAATGGTTAACTTAATGGTTGCTATGGAAGTATTACAACACATAGCTATATGTGAATTTTTTTAAATATATTTAAACACATAAAATCTGAAATAAAATTACTGAGAAGTAACAGTTCATAATGATTACATATACAATATTAGAAACTAGTGGTGCTAGAACAGCATGTACTTTATCACTAAATTGTTAATAATGTTAATGTGATATTATAATGTGATATTTCTGTCTTACACTTCAACTAAAGTTTGAAAAATTTGTAAAGAAACGAAGTATGAAAATACACACACACATATTGTTTACGTCACCTTAAAGTACGCACTAAGTGTCCAATGTGCCGTCTGAACCTACTTCCGGTCAGAACAAACAACTTTTGAATCTATGAATCAGACAGCTCTCCTGTTGACAGAATTCATATACCTAATTGATGACCTCGTCTGTCAGGGTCAGACTCTCTGCGATAGAAGTCTTTTTTGTTATGTGATAATCCTTCTGTCTCGTCTTTCGTTAGAGTGAAACATCTCATCCGTAAACGAGTGTAATTTGAGTGCACAACTAGTTGAAATAAGACTGTTTTTGGGCAATGGAATTGACAAGTGTTTTGTGCGAATAAAAATATTACATTAAAAGTGATCTTTTGAAAAATATCTGAGTTAATTACACATTTAAAATGTTAATCCTAGCACTGTATTAGTATATCTCGTGTTAATAACGTTTGAAAGTATCGAAAACAAAATAATGGAAGAATTTTAATAAACTGAGTAATATTAGCAACGAGATGTAACTAATTACGTAGTTCATTCTTACCTGACAGATGCTTCCTCTAGTGGTCTTATTTCTTCTAAGATAAATGTATCGATGTGTCATTTGGATACTTACAGTAATAAGTAGTACTATTCTTAAAAAATAGTTTATTGAATCAATTGAAACCAGAAAAATACTATTCTCATAAATAAGTTGTTCAATAATGTTTTGATAGTGGCATTGCTTTTCATAACTGTAGTTACATGCAATCATGTAGTAAATACATTAATGTAAGTAATTATAAATCTGAAGATTAACTTCAACTCTTTTCCATTAGGCATGTATTTGAAGTAAGGTCTAAATAGACAAACAAGCAGCACAGATTACTTATGAAATCACGGAACTTACGGAATATTGAAAAGAATTGTATATTTATAGCAGGTAAGCGAGGAAATTTTGTAGACTTATTAATACAGACTTTTCAATAAGTAATCCTTAAAGCATTTCGCAATCAGAGACGAAGAGGAAAATAATTGTATAATAAATTATAGATAATGTTTCATAAAGTATCAAAAGGTTTAAACAAGAAATACATTTTAAGACATTTCTATGGATACACAGAACTTAAACTCTAGCAGATTTTTATTGCAGTAACATTCTTAGCAGATATGTTAATTCCAGTGACAGAAAACATTCTTTGCATGTGAACTGAGATTTTTTAAAATTATATATTGGATCTCCTTCTGATACTGCAAGTGAGATTACACCCACCTACAAACAAATAATAACTTTATAAAATATAATAATATTTTTTACAATTTTATGTTAATGATCATTAGCAACAATGCATATCTAATTATGGAAAGTTCACTTATAAAACAGTTTACAAATATTGAACTGATAACAAAAATGGAATTCACTTAGCTACAGTAATTCTGACACCCAAGATGTGACAAAGGTGTGAGTGACAAGAGTCCCTTCATCCAGAATTTATTCCATAATCGGCAATGATCATTTCCATTGAAGCTAATTTTGAATTAATGTGATTTTACCCACAAACAGGTCTCTATGTCCTGGGTTGAGCCATTTATAACTTTAAAACACTCAAAATAATGAAACACAGCAAGTAATAAATTAATATTCTTTAAAGTTAAAAAAATGAATTGATCGAACTTTAAACTAATATACCAAATAACTGCTCAACAGACTAAATGGAAGCTGAGGAAAGTAATGTAATAATAAGGATATTCACTAAAAGCACTACAAGACATGAAATAACTAAAATAAAACAAATGTAAAGTTATGGAAATAATAGCGCAAATCACTTGAATAATAAAAAAACGATCACAATGAAGATCTCGGATGAAATGTTGGCGGTATCTCCGGAAGTCGTAATTTTTTTGTTGCAAACGTATATCAAAAACATGTCACTATTCACATTATTATGATATATCTGGTAATTCTAGTAATGTTGCCAACAACAATTGCCAATGATGTTTTGAATTGGCTTTCTCGAGAAAACAGAGGACAACCCTTTTTGTTATCGCTCTGGAGCACAGATAATATGAAATCATAAATCGATTGATAACAATACACGAAACATTCTATAATATATTAAATCCGTTATTAATGGCAAAGCATAATGAAGGGAAAGCTTATGTAGTAAGCTATGGACCATGGATGTCATGACGACAGATGTAATCAAAAACGAAACAAAAAATGGTCAGATCGTTGTCAAGAGAAGACGTAAAAAGAAATTTTGGTTGTTTGATTGTGCATGCCTTTCAAAATAATGGTAACATAATAATACATTATGAAAGATGATTTAAATGTTATGTCCACCAAAATATCAAAGTTTGGAACAAATTAACAATGGGTTATTTGCAATCCCGGTTCAACGACAATACATTTTCAACTACACCAAACATGTTGAAATGGAAATCTTCTCGGCGCGAAGCGCCTACGGTCCCATTAAAATAAGTAGGTGATTGACAGTTGGGAATGGAAGGGCGTGACTTCGACAGTTTGCGTACCACTGAGCACGTGTTTCCGGGACAGGAAGATGAACACTTGAAATAAATACTTATTAAAGTGACCAAATCATACACTCATATTGTATGAAGCTTAGGCTTCAGAAGTGGAACTGTCAATCACCAACTTATTTTAATCAGACCTACGTCCGTGCTTCCAACGCACGATGTCCCTGTGCACTCACTCCGCGCTCCCCATGCGCGACCCGTAGACCTAGCTGCGCTCTTGACGCTGGCGGAGCGGGGCTGGCCTCCCGACTGCGGAATCTGGACTGAGACGGCACTGCTCACGGGGTGCCGCCTCGCTCCCTTTAAAGGTAGGGGGTGATACCCCTGTGCACTCACTCCGCGCTCCCCATGCGCGACCCGTAGACCTAGCTGCGCTCTTGACGCTGGCGGAGCGGGGCTGGCCTCCCGACTGCGGAATCTGGACTGAGACGGCACTGCTCACGGGGTGCCGCCTCGCTCCCTTTAAAGGTAGGGGGTGATACCCCTGTGCACTCACTCCGCGCTCCCCATTCGCGACCCGTAGACCTAGCTGCGCTCTTGACGCTGGCGGAGCGGGGCAGGCCTCCCGACTGCGGAATCTGGACTGAGACGGCACTGCTCACGGGGTGCCGCCTCGCTCCCTTTAAAGGTAGGGGGAGATACCCCTGTGCACTCACTCCGCGCCCCCAATGCGCGACCCGTAGACCTAGCTGCGCTCTTGACGCTGGCGGAGCGGGGCTGGCCTCCCGACTGCGGAATCTGGACTGAGACGGCACTGCTCACGGGGTGCCGGCTCGCTCCCTTTAAAGGTAGGGGGTGATACCCCTGTGCACTCACTCCGCGCTCCCCATTCGCGACCCGTAGACCTAGCTGCGCTCTTGACGCTGGCGGAGCGGGGCAGGCCTCCCGACTGCGGAATCTGGACTGAGACGGCACTGCTCACGGGGTGCCGCCTCGCTCCCTTTAAAGGTAGGGGGTGATACCCCTGTGCACTCACTCCGCGCCCCCAATGCGCGACCCGTAGACCTAGCTGCGCTCTTGACGCTGGCGGAGCGGGGCTGGCCTCCCGACTGCGGAATCTGGACTGAGACGGCACTGCTCACGGGGTGCCGGCTCGCTCCCTTTAAAGGTAGGGGGTGATACCCCTGTGCACTCACTCCGCGCTCCCCATTCGCGACCCGTAGACCTAGCTGCGCACTTGACGCTGGCGGAGCGGGGCAGGCCTCCCGACTGCGGAATCTGGACTGAGACGGCACTGCTCACGGGTGCCGCCTCGCTCCTTTTAAAGGTAGGGGGTGATACCCCTGTGCACTCACTCCGCGCCCCCAATGCGCGACCCGTAGACCTAGCTGCGCTCTTGACGCTGGCGGAGCGGGGCTGGCCTCCCGACTGCGGAATCTGGACTGAGACGGCAACTGCTCACGGGGTGCCGCCTCGCGCCCTTTAAAGGTAGGGGGTGATACCCCTGTGCACTCACTCCGCGCCCCCAATGCGCGACCCGTAGACCTAGCTGCGCTCTTGACGCTGGCGGAGCGGGGCTGGCCTCCCGACTGCGGAATCTGGACTGAGACGGCAACTGGCTCACGGGGTGCCAGGCTCGCTCCCTTTAAACGTAGGGGGTGATACCCCTGTGCACTCACTCCGCGCTCCCCATGCGCGACCCGTAGACCTAGCTGCGCCCTTGACGCTGGCGGAGCGGGGCTGGCCTCCCGACTGCGGAATCTGGACTGAGACGGCACTGCTCCCAGGGTGCCGGCTCGCTCCCTTTAAACGTAGGGGGTGATACCCCTGCGCACTCGCTCTCCCCATGCGCGACCCGTAGACCTAGGCCGCGCCCACGGCGCTGGCAACTGCCGCCGCTGATCGCCGACCGAGCGCGCTGTCTTGCTCGCCAATCTATAAACGTCATTTGCGACCTGACAGTAATGAGGTGTTAATACACGAGTGTGATATTACGGTCCGAGCGAAGAACGAGCCTCTATCGTAAACTTCACACGAGTGTAATTATTACCCATGATTACATCGATTTCTACCGTACCGTTTCTAAGACTTTTATAGTTTAGCTTTTACATTGAATTGGCAGATCCCTAACCTACCCTCGCATTCCGCCGCATTTCTGTCTTACCTGTCCGCCTGCAACGGAGTACTGCGCTAGTCAAAAGTGAAATTACGATCCAATTATTTTAAATAATATTCCACGAAAAATACTAATAATAAAAGAAATTAAAAATGACAAGCACAATATAGTACCAAATGCAATTTAATGTACACAATCGAACGAAACATTTACTAGAACGATTCTCAATGATGAACTAAGTGCCAATATTAGTTTAGTAAACCTCTCTGTGATTGGTCAAGAACCTGTATCATAATGTAATATGTATTGAAATAAGTATTATTATACAACTGGTTGCAACCATTGAATGGCAGAATTAAACAATAGCAGTAGAGAAAACAAATTCTGATCACATGTTCTTAACGTTAATTTAGCAGACCGGGCGGGACATCATACAAACGATAATATTAGCCGAATTATATTAGACGAGATTACAAGCGGCGCCTCTTGAATAGTGAAAAACATCATAAGACAATCTAAATGGAAGTCATGATTTCAACTTATTTTAGCGGATTTTTTTATCCCTCACCTTTTCAACATTTTCCGTTTATTCTCGCCAGACTTGTGGAGATTCCTAAGAATTACTCGCAACTACCTCTGATACAAGATCTGGTTTATCGGCATTAAAAAACAGATATCTAAGGAGACCTCAGAGCCGCTACGAAAGTGTACTGTTTACGAAGGGATAAGGAAGTAACCCCTAGAGACAGCGCTGCGTGAGGCCTTGCCTGAGGTCTAAGGGAAGACGTAACTTCCAGGTTCGTCTCGTGACTGTTAGTGCAAAATTTGGTTTCCTTCGCGTGGCGCTAAAACTTTGTAACTTTCATCATAGGTGCACTATGTTCGCACCATGAGCGAACGAGAGCAAACTGAGAAGATGATACACAATTGTTTTACAAAACCCGCATTACAATCTCCTGTTTGTTTCTGCTGTCGTGCAATCCGTTTAAATTTGTTGGTTTTCCGTTTAAATTTATTGTATAGAGTCGAACAGTTGTCACCGGTTTTAGTGAGTGTTCGTACTTCTTGAGGAATGTGTTTGGAACTTCGAGGGCGGTACAGATCTGCCAGTGGAGGTAACTACACACCCTGTCGTGTCTTTTCAAGTATTCGGTTTTTGATAGAATTTGACAAGCTGAGACGATATGGTTTCTACTTGTTCCTGGCAATGCGGCATTTATCATCTTGGGAAAGTTTGAGAATCGCTTAATCATAATGTCATGTTCTCAACGCCTGATCTTGAGCAGCTATTACAGCTGCTTCCAATATTTGCTCCATTCTTCCCCTTTTAAGCCACATAAATGATTCATCTTTATTGATCTCCACTTTGTCCACTCTTTTTAGAAATTTTCCTTTGAGAAGTTTGTCTCTCCATGAGATTTTTAACATTTTTTGTGTCTCACATTCCGTGTTTAGTAGCATCCTCTATTTGGCATAAATTAAGAGCAAAGGGTGTACATTTCAAACGTGGCGCCTAAAAGATTTCTTCATTTTTTTTGGTCGTAAATGCGTTGGACAGGTTTGAGAATGTTTTCTATTAATGGCTTAGACCACAGCATCGTTAAATGCATTGACACGAAGCATCAATTCGTCTTAAAGTCTGAATAACAAAACAGAAAGCCTCTCCGTTCGCAGGCGCGAGTT
>JAHLJT010001650.1:0-35902 GCA_031308135.1 Acheta domesticus
CTAATATATACAGGGTGTCCAGAAGCTCCCGTTACAAAAAAATACCACAAATTCTGTGATGCCAAACATGAAGAATGGCAGGTCCAGTTTTTCCGAAAAAAATTTTGTCTTTGAGAAAATGAGTTTAAAAATCACTTCGCGGGCGCGAAATTCAAACCGGCCGCAACGACACTGCAGACTGCGCGGAGCATCCTTCCCCACCTTCTGCGCGGAGCATTTCCTCGTTTCTCCGCGTAAACGGTGAAACAGTCGAGTAATATTCTGGAAAGCATCGCGTTGCTTACACTAGAATACTTAATAGTATCAAGTATTTGCAGGTTCTATTCAATAAATATTTTAAATGTACGTACAGAATATCGAGTTTTGTTCAAAATGATAGCCACAGTACACGGCGGCGTAAACATAAATTATGAACACGATCCAACATTTATGAAAAAGATTGAATCTCCTGGAAAGCTCGAATTGTTATTTTTAGCACATATTAATATGAGCTAGTGCTTTAGGCTTAAGATTGCCACGTAAATGATAGTCTCCTGAAGATTATTCTAAATATAGTGATATAATAAAAGCGTTTCGGAAATGAAATATTCATTTCCTGAATTCCCGTTCCATGAAAATATGAGTTTATCTCTGGGCGCGGAATTTGAATTGATACGTTTTACAGTCACTTTGTGGTGATGCAGACCGAACAGTACATTGAAGAATCTTTGTAGGGGCACGTAGGCCATAACCTAATCCCAGGTCAATATCAACCGAGATAAAAATAGCGTCGCCACATTTGAATGCGACAATGAATACAAAATACAAACAGTATATTACTGGTGTGAAAGGGTAAAAGACGGAGAAAAACGTGATGTTGCATTGCGTGATGTACAAATACTTCTAGCAGGCAAAAGTTTGGACCGTGGTTCACTGAGGTTACCGGCCCTCTGCCATTCGCAGCTCGTATTATGGTCGGTGTCCTTGCATTTGTCACTTGCTAGGCCGCGTCACATCGTGGTTTATATCGTATGGCGAACCTCCTATCGCCGGCTAGTGATTCGCCCTTACAGCCGCATGTCAGTTTTTGCCTCAAAACAACATATTGCGCAGTTCGAAACCCGGCCCCACAGTGGTCATTGGCTGAAAAAAGCACCTGTACGGAGTCATCTTTCCCCTTCTCTCCCCTCCGCACCACCCCCAGCGACCCGCCGCCGCGGCGTATACTAAAAGCTAAGCGTCGTCAAGGCAAATTAGTAGAAATATCGAGTTTGAGTGCGAGAGGCCAGAGTAAGTACGTTTTCAATTAATGAGTACTTTGACATGTACTTAGTCTTCGGCGAGTGCCAGAGCAACGCTCGTGCAGCAGCTCGAGTGTACGCCGAGAGATACCCTAGCAGAAGACACCCTTCCCACTGCGTTTTTCTGCGCCTCGACGCAAGAATACGTGCGTCGGGGTCAGTTTTAACCGGGGGAAGTGTCGATGCAGGTGTGTCCTCGCTCATCTGTCGCTACAGAGGAAGCAGTATTGGAACATTTCGAACAGGAGCCTTCGAGCAGTGTGCGAAATTTTGCGCGAATGGGTTGTTTATATTAAATTTTTTCCTTACAACTACAAGAATTCAATTTCAATGTGAAAATAATTTTATGTATTATCAGATATGTTTTGGAAAAAAAATAAACAGAGCAATAGAGTTGCAGTTATGATTTAATTTGCATATTGTTATGTTTATTCCTGTTTTCCATAAAATATTCTTTTGAGATATAAATCCCTCATAACTATGAGTAAATAATCAACATAAAAACTATGTAAAATGCGTCAAAAAATAACCAACGTAAAACTATGTAATTATTAGGGTGTTTTTATGTAAAATCTACAAAATTATCCAATTAATATTTTTCAGTTCAAAAAGTATGCAATTATTAAATGGAAATGTTATAAATTGATTATTTTTTAAACAAATTAAAATATTGAACATGCAGAGATATAACTGAAAGATTTAGGACATGCATGTAAAGTATTTCTAATTAATTTAAAGTAGCAAAATATGCATGTTCTAAAATATTTAAGTAGTAAGGATACTGATTCTGCATTAAAATAAATTAAAATAAATTGAAAAAATTAATAATTCAAAAGAAGGTTTCGGGTGAAAAATTGATTATATTGAATAAGTTTTTTTTCCTCTTTGTCGATTTTTGTTTTACATTATGAAAATATCAAAGAAAAATATTGAAAATTAAAACACTGAAGTAGTGTAGTAGTTTCTACTCCCTTACATTCTGTACTACGAAGTAATCTCGAAGAATTAAATTGAAGAAATGGTCGTTACTCATTTGTGTACGTATCTGCTAACTACAATGCAAGCTCAAAGAAACAAAACAACTAAAAGAATACTTCTCCCGAGTAGCTGTCAACTGCCTTATGAAATGGTTTCACGAAGTAATTCCAAGATTTGGGAGAAGACATGCTCTCATCTTGCAATGACCATTCTACCCATAGAATGGTAGAATGGTCATTCAACTTCGAGAAATGGATAGACGAGAAATGGATAGCCGCTTGCCTTAACTTCGATGTTCCACGTAGAACAGTCAGCATATTTGCAAAAGCATTTATTTCGGAATGCTTTTGCTGCGGCAGTGCTCTTACTGTACCACATATTACTTAAGCTAAAATAATATTTGACGGGTGGTATTGAAGTTCAAGGATCTTTTACGGCACGAACAGATACTTTATTAGGAATTATTTGCAATATTTTTGAGGGGGGAAATATTGATATCCATCAATTAGGGCTACATTTTAGATAAACCGTCCAGCGATTATTAAGAAGTTTAAAGCTCGCGATCTTTAGTTTGATAATTCAGAAAATCACAGCCGGGAGAAACAATTCAAATTCCCAAGATAATCAATAAACTCAATATTTTCATTACCGAATATTTTATCTCCTAATTGCTCCCTTAGTGTATCACGATATTTAGAATAATCTACAGGAGACTATCATTTACGTGGCAATCTTAAGCCTAAAGCACTAGTTCATATTAATATGTGCTAAAAATAACAATTCGAGCTTTCCAGGAGATTCAATCTTTTTCATAAATGTTGGATCGTGTTCATAATTTATGTTTACGCCGCCGTGTACTGTGGCTATTATTTTGAACAAAACTCGATATTCTGTACGTACATTTAAAATATTTATTGAATAGAACCTGCAAATACTTGATACTATTAAGTATTCTAGTGTAAGCAACGCGATGCTTCCAGAATATTACTCGACTGTTTCACCGTTTACACGGAGAAACGAGGAAATGCTCCGCGCAGAAGGTGGGGAAGGATGCTCCGCGCAGTCTGCTGTGTCGTTGCGGCCGGTTTGAATTTCGCGCCCCGGAAGTGATTTTTAAACTCAATTTTCTCAAAGACAAAATTTTTTTCGGAAAAACTGGACCCTGCCATTCTTCATGTTTGGCATCACAGAATTTGTGGTATTTTTTGTAACGGGAGCTTCTGGACATCCTGTATAACAGTGTATGAGAGTGTATTAATGAGTGAGAGTGATTAAGAGTGAGTGAGTGAGTGAGTGAGAGTGAGTGACAGAGTGAGTGAAAGTGAATGTGAGTGGTTATAAGAGAGTGAGTGAATCTGAATGAGTATGAGAGTGAACGAATGTGAGTGGGTGTGACTGAATGTGAGTGAGCGTGGGAATGTGAGTTTGAATGTGTGTGTAAGTGTATGTGTATGTGTCTGTGTGCGCGCGCGCGCGTAAAAAGAGAGGAGAGTATAGGGATGAGAACGGAAAGAATTAACATGCATGAATTACTATTATACACAGGTATAATGACTGACCATACTTAACTAATATTCATGAATGAAATAAACTATAATATTTTGAGTAGATCACAGAATTACTACATGTCACAAGGTAATGGATAAATAGTACAATGTTTCGTTTCAATAAAATTACAAGATCAGCAAACAGTACAATACGATATCTAAATTCGAACGTTTAGCAAACATGTAAACATAATAATGCTATTACATCAAATGATCAGTATGGTCATTCTATATTGTGTGCTTGCACACCGCTTCATTATTTATGCAAATTCTTCGTTACCAGGCTTATTATTTAAACCTGAATAAATATTTACTTATTGATCTAGCTAATAGATTTTATTGAAGTCACTCAATCAGGGAAAACCACATGTAGCGAGTCACTTTATTACAGAACAGGAGGCATTAATGAGAGGAACATGTATACATAGAACTACACTTATTGAACGGGTATTCAAAACAATTAAGCTCAAACGTAAAGCTTGGCGAATTAACAAAAGTTTTCAAAACAACATTTTTCTTATCATTATTATTGGTATTATTATTATTAATAAATATAGAGAAATATACTATAGATTACAACAAAACTAGGTTTTCTTATTAGCTGTTCACAAATACAGTAATTATTGCATTAAGTATTAAGGCAATTTAATGTTCGTTTCAAACGCTTCGAAAACTGAGAACCATGGAAAAATGCTCGTTTGTTTAGTTTTAATCTCAAAGAAACGTTAGTCGAGGTAAATTCCTTGTATACGAAAGTAACATTATAAAGAATTATGGTAAATGAAAAGTCTGAAATCACGAAACTTAAAATAGACATGCATCATATTTCTTAGACATATGTGTGCACTTTAAGAGACGACCTACAGACACATTTTACTGGGAAACAATTGTTCACTATCAAGTACGGACCGTTAAATGTGTATATTGACTACACAATGAATTAGAAGTAATTTATAACATATAAGAGCAAGAATTATCTACCTTGTCGCACTTGGGTACTCAGAATTCAATTTTTCTCCCGCATTATAACATCGCAGCTCCATTATAATATTTTCTATCTACTGTGTACAGTCGTAGTAAGGAAAAAAGTAAACAAGAGTTACAGTTAAATCGCAAAATATCTTTCCAGGGGTAAATATTACAAGTTATTGGCGCCGTTAGCTTCTATTTAATGAAATTGATCAGCCACGTTGGATAGTATTTATCGTCATGGAAAGTGGAGTGAATACAAAACTTAGTATGCGTAACGACGGCTCATATGTATACTGTGCGAAGGAAAGCAGAAAAGAAGAAATCTAGTCGAAAGGTGTCTCTTTCAACAAAATCCGATCAAGCGTCTGCAATCGCGAAACCCGAGACGCGACGAAAACAGGAAGATCGACTCTGAACACTCGAAGCGAGATCACGGAAACGCGCGGCGGCTGCGGAGGCGACACTCGGTGAGAGGAGCATGCCGAGGGAGATGGACGTGGAATGTACGCCAAAACAAGATGTGCAGAGAGAGAGAGAGAGAGAGAGAGAAAACATGGAAAGGATTCACGTGGAAAGGATTCACGTGTATAGGATTCGTGTGGAAACAGAACAAACACGTGGAAAGAGGACACGCGTGGAAAGAGGACACGCGTGGAAAGAGGACACGCGTGGAAAGAGGACACGCGTGGAAAGAGGACACGCGTGGAAAGAGGACACGCGTGGAAAGAGGACACGCGTGGAAAGAGGAGACACGTGGAAAGAGGAGACACGTGGAAAGAGGAGACACGTGGAAAGAGGAGACACGTGGAAAGAATAGACACGTGGAAAGAATAGACACGTGGAAAGAGGAGACACGTGGAAAGAGGAGACACGTGGAAAGAGGAGACACGTGGAAAGAGGAGACACGTTTAAAGAGGAGACTCGTGGGAATGAGGAGACTCGTGGGAATGAGGAGACTCGTGGGAAAGAGGAGACTCGTGGGAAAGAGGAGACTCGTGGGAAAGAGGAGACTCGTGGGAAAGAGGAGACTCGTGGGAAAGAGGAGACTCGTGGGAAAGAGGAGACTCGTGGGAAAGAGGAGACTCGTGGGAAAGAGGAGACTCGTGGGAAAGAGGAGACTCGTGGGAAAGAGGAGACTCGTGGGAAAGAGGAGACTCGTGGGAAAGAGGAGACTCGTGGGAAAGAGGAGACTCGTGGGAAAGAGGAGACTCGTGGGAAAGAGGAGACTCGTGGGAAAGAGGGGACTCGTGGGAAAGAGGGGACTCGTGGGAAAGAGGAGACTCGTGGGAAAGAGGAGACTGGTGGGAAAGAGGAGACTCGTGGGAAAGAGGAGACTGGTGGGAAAGAGGAGACTGGTGGGAAAGAGGAGACTCGTGGGAAAGAGGAGACACGTGGGAAGAGGAGACACGTGGGAAAGAGGAGACACGTGGGAAAGAGGAGACACGTGGGAAGAGGAGACACGTGGAAAGAGGAGACACGTGGGAATGAGGAGACACGTGGGAAAGAGGAGACACGTGGGAAAGAGGAGACTCGTGGGAATGAGGAGACTCGTGGGAAAGAGGAGACTCGTGGGAAAGAGGAGACTGGTGGGAAAGAGGAGACTGGTGGGAAAGAGGAAACACGTGGGAAAGAGGAAACACGTGGGAAAGAGGAAACACGTGGGAAGAGGAAACACGTGAGAAAGATGAAACACGTGGGAAAGAGGAAACACGTGAGAAAGAGGAAACACGTGGGAAAGAGGAAACACGTGGGAAAGAGGAAACACGTGGGAAAGAGGAGACACGTGGGAAAGAGGAGACACGTGGGAAAGAGGAGACACGTGGAATGTGGGCACAATTGGAGAAGGAAAGAGTGGAACGTGGAATGTGGGCACAATTGGAGAGAGAATTGGAGTTAACATATGGAAAGGGGCGGCACGTGAAAAGGGGATCACCTGGATAATGGGCACCTGGCGAAAGGGCAACCTGTAAAAAGGGAATCCTTGTAAATAGGCCACCTGGAAAAGGGGCCACATGGAAAAGGGGACGCCTGGAAAAGGGGCCACATGGAAAAGGGGCACGTGGAGAAGGGGCCACGTGGAGAAGGGGCCACGTGGAAAAGGGGCCACGTGGAAAAGGGGCCACGTGGAAAAGGGGCCACGTGGAAAAGGGGCCACGTGGAAAAGGGGCCACGTGGAAAAGGGGTGTCTGAAATAGAGGCACCTGGAAAATGGACTGCTGAAATAGCAATGACGTGAAATAGGAGACACTTGAGGGCACACTTAATGAGAGGGTAAAGTGAATGGGGAAGCATATGAAATGAGGTGGCCCGCGGAATGAGGAGGCATGTGAGCCAAGGGAGCACTTTGAAAGATGGTCACACGCAAAGGGTGGACTTGAAAAGGGGGTATACGGGGCAGAGATTTGCACTCAGAATCGGGTACGTGGAGAGGGGAGGCGCTCGGGATTGAGCTCGCGGTCGGCGCGCGAGGCGAGTGTGCGGGGTCCTCGGGCGAGCCGGAAGAGAGGGTCGAATTGGTGAACGGAAGGGGGAGGGGAGCGAGGGTGTAAGCGCGGGGATGGGACGTCGTCGCGTCGGCGCGAAACGCGCGGACGGCGTCGACCCAGTCAATGGAACCGTTAATTCAATGCGTCTCTGCGCTCGCGCCGCCCCGCGGAAAAGGTTCCGCGCTCGCCCGCTCGCTTGCTCTCGCCGCCTGCGCGTCTCTTTCCGCCGCTCAGTGGACGAGACTCCGCCCAAAGGAATGCGTCCGCGACCCGCACCCGCACGTGGCGCAGAACAATGGACCCTTTCCCCTCCCCCGCGCACACGTTTGTGGAGGAGCTCTTCCTTAAAATTGTACTGATTTAATGCTCTTTACCTGTATTTTGAAACAGATAGAAATTAAAATATCTGAGAACAATTAAATGCAGTCGTATTTTAACTTAAGCTATACACTACAATTTCATATGATGGAAGAGGAGTCAGGGAAATTACGGGTAGTATTTTGTTTTCGTTTTTACGTAATAAATTGGAACCAAGTTAATGAAGATATATTATTTTATAGAGTAATTATTTTATTTGTAATAACACCTATTTTATTCCAAATGCATTTGCTGATTCAAGTTTGCAAGTGTGTTACAAATTTAGTTTGATACGAAGTCATATGTTGTTGTGGTTGTTTTTATTATTAATATTATTATTATTATTATTATTATTATTATTATTCACATGTTTGCATTAATGACGGAATTTCTTATTCAATATATAAAAATTATAAAAATGCCATTAATTGTTTAAAATGCAATCGCTTTCAAAAAAAGCTCATCATTACCACAGGTACAAGTATTTTATGTGAAGAAATGAAAATAAAACAAGTTTCCTCGAGACGATTTTAAATTTTCAAATGTGCGATTTTGATGAACGCTTCTTCCAGAAAATGTGTTTGGCAGCCCACGCAGCACGTGAGTACAGGATGTCGCTTTGTCACTATCTTGTCGTCTGCAATACTTTTGGGGAGAAAGATTGCAGGCTTTGTACTACAAGACACTGGCTTGCAGTGATGTGAAAAAATTATAATTGCAGATATCACAATTGTTTTTGTATCCCTGTGCTATTGCACACACACCGATGTTGCCCACTAGAGAGGTAAAGGTAGGTCTCGACCTATTCGTCCCTTCGGCATAAGGAGGAGGTTTTTTAGCGAGCACAATGCCCCGGCTACCTTTTCCCCCAGGCAATATCCTGGTACTCACTCGAAAAGGAGGCTGAGTCGACCCAAGAACCGCCCTGAATGGAAAGCACCGGATAAAAATACCAGCCTACGCCGGGATTCTAACCTGGGTCCTATAGATCAGGAAGCAAGTGCCCTACCACCGAGCCACCCCGACTGCATCATAAAATTTAAAGAACTAGAATTCATTCAAAATATTTTTTTTGGAATATATTGCAGCGAAACAGCGCGTCGTGATAGGAATATAAATTATATTTCGATACATGTGCTAGCGCTTCGGACTTGGTAGCGCGGTGCGTTCGCGTGGCGCCATCGCCGCCTCGGCGCCGCACCGCACCCTGCTCTCTCAGTCTGAATCAGTGAAAAACTACTGATTGACAGTGACTATTCACTGATGGTGTCAGTTACAACCCTGCCACTGACAAACAGTGAATTGAACTGAACAAATCAGTGAAAATTGGGTCCACTTTGAATCAGTGAAACTTCACTGTTTGAATCAGTGAAATCTGTGAAAATTAATTGAACGTGACGACTGAACGATCAGTGAGCGATGGTGGTTACCATTGACGACCATTGAAATGCTGGCGGTCATTATGAAAAGGTGCGCATATTCGCTGATTGTCAGCGAAACTACCCATTTCGACTGCGGATATCAGTGACTTCGGCTCTCACTGATTGAATCAGCGACATTTCACTGATTCAGATTCAAAGAGTGAGTCTTTCTTAGGGGTAACGTTGTCCGGGGACGCATCCTGCCGATAAGAGCGCTGGGAATTTTCGCTCAACCGTTGGGGAAGAATTCGCCGAAACTTCGGAGTGAACTTTCGACATTTCCGAGAACTTCAGAACATAGCGATGCTCAAACGACTGCCGGCGTTTCAATTTCATTGGCAGAGAGCCATCCCCGCGTAATTTAAAAATTTCGAATTGAGACCTGCGAAATGTGTGTGTGTGTGGGGGGTAAGACATTGAATCACTGATAAATACGCATACGCGAGCCCGAGGGGACCTCTGGTAGAAACCTTGGGAGAGAGCGGGTTGGGAGATGTACCTGCTAAATCTGCCTGTGAGCAACCGAGTCACCATCACCGAGATTGTGGTGTTGTACAGCAATAGTTTCACAAGCTATGCCGATAGAGCACTCCCGCTCCGGTTTTTAACCTAATGACCGCGTAGATTGGTTGAGAGTAGGCACTGGAACAAAACAGCTAAATTGACACCCCCACGAGTTTCATTAACGCGCCCACTCCGTGCCGACACTTGGCCGGCCGTCATGCAGGTCCTCGCCTTCCGACGATCGCGAATTCCGAACGATGAGCGAAAGGCCAGCCTGCTGTGTGTGAGGACGCAGTAGGGCCCATATGTGAGAACGATTGCAGCCCCGTCCCCTCTGCGCGGACGTCCTAGTAGTAACCCATCGCCAACAACTTCGCCTGGGCCTGGCCTGCGCCATCTATCTGGGAGAAACCATCGCGCACACACTTTTCTCACACAAGAAGAACGGGGTTTGTCATGAATAAACTGTTTGCCAGGTTAATATTAAGGTTTTTCTAGGTAATCTTATTTTTTAGTATTTTTTTTGTATTATTTTTGTGATTAAATTCTGTTGTGGTATTTTTTTCCTTTTATTTCATTAATTACCTCCTCTTCCTTCCCTTCTAAGCAAAAATAGTAATAACGATGGGTCAATTACGGGCAAGTTGTATTTGCATTCTTCCTACACCGCCCACCCGCTGGCTAGCCGGGCAGCTATTTAAACGGAAGAAGATTGGCTTGGAATGTTTCCGGGCGGGCGGTCACCATATCATGTAAAATCGTTTCTGGCAGACAAAAACTCCTCAACCAACTTTCCTAACTTTGATGAAATTATTTGTTTTCTAATTGTTCAATTTACCACTATGATTCACTTCCCTCTTGTAACAATCATTTTAGAACTCTTTACTCATCGAAAGGTTCTAAAATAGGATTTCAACGTCGTTGTTGGCAGGGCTACGGCAAAAATAACGCCGGAGTTCCCAGGGAAGAATTTTTTTAATATATTTATGAATACTTGTTCGACAAAATATTTGTCTTTCAAGTGTGCGAACATTATTTTACATTGAAAGGAACATGAGGAGAAACTTAAATAGTAACCTCTAACATACTACTGACAGTTATTTTTGATTTTGATAAAACAAAACATTGGTTATAAATATTACATATGTGAAATTTATACAACAAATAATAAATATTATGGAGTTAACTATGAAGGATGTAATAGATCTTTTGAGTAACGTGATTTAATTCTGGGAAAAGGATTTGCTGTTTTTCCGAGTTGAAAAGATTTATAAGCAGAAACAATGAAGCATGATGAAGATTTCAATTGACTAATTGATTGATTAGTGATTCCGGTACCGTCAACTGGTAACTCCCATAAGTGTAGTGCATGTTTTGCTCGGGAGGAGTCTGTGATTTTGCCCCCACTGAACGATGAGATCCGTCGCCGACCTACCGTCGGCTAACGGGGTTTTCCCCAATCGATGAGAACGGCCCAGCCGGGACAAGCTCTAAGCTCCCGACTTATCTCCCGGCATGTGTGGTAGCGTGGTGCATGTTAGTGTAAGTGTTAAACGGGGTCAAAGTCATCTGCAGTTTTAGGAAGACATATTTCTGAAAACAACAACTTCATAACCTGTTTTTAAAAAATTGTCCAATAAAATAAAAGAATTCTGTAATACTAATTCGACTGATATTCCTTTTGTTTGAGCTGTATATGACATTAAACATGAAATAAACCTAATTATAAAAGAGATTACCAATTCATCCCAAACCAATCACTCACCTTTCATATTATTCATAACTCTACGTTGTATAAAAAATTGAAAAAATTATGTGGCAAATATGAGAGTTTTTCATTTTGGACTATGAAAGACGCGACCAAAAGGTAAAACGCTGGAAAATGCAAAAATACAAACGGGAGGAAGAATAAAAGAAAGATTTTAATTTATTACAACTCTCAAACTCAATTTGTCCTTTGAGTAATTAAAAATCCTTCTGTGAAATGCTCTTCATTAACATTCAAAAAGAAAGGTGCACACTTGCAATGCAAATATCGTAACCTCTGAAGTCTGACATTATTTTCAACAAACTCTTCCCCAAGGGTTTGTCGAGCAGAGCGGGTCATCCGATCCAGTATGCGTTATGACAACTCTTCTGCCGAAAGTAGGCCAGAGAGAAAACTCACATCTTTATATTCTTTTTCATGAGCTTATTACAGTTAATTGCATGATAGTCTTCATGAATGGTATAATTTTTTTCTTCAGAGGGGTGTCAGGGGATGCCGATATCAGCGCCGGGTACCCACTGTGACCCTCATGAGGACACTTATTCTTTTTACACTAGACACACTTGCGGGATCCTCGGTCTGTGCTCAGCAGACTCACAAGGCCTTTCGCGACAACACTCATACATGAAAGAGAAGGGACAAACGACTATGCCCACGGCAGGACTCAAACCCGCGTCCCTTCAAACGAGGCGCTGAGTCGGCATACGCTCTAGCCCCCTCGGCCATCCATGAATTACTGGTGTATTATGTCTGGGATTTTTATCTGGTGCTTTCCCTTCAGGGCGGCTCTGGGGTCGACTCAGCCTACTTTCCAAGTGAGTACCAGGATCTTTCCTGATGGTAAAGGCGGCCGGAGCGTTGTGCACGACACAAAACCTCCCCCTTGTGCCGACGGCGACGAAAAGGTGGAGCCCTGCCTTCACCTCCCCTTAGGGCCACATCGGCCTGTGTGCAATGCACAGGGGAAACCTTTACCTTTTTTATATTAAAGATCAATTATATTTAACGACTGTTTAACGTTTAGTTACGTATAAAATTAGCAAGTTAAGAAAGCTTTGACGGTATGTTTTGTTTCCTTATCAGAAGAACTTGATAAAAGTTATCAGAATATTTATTCTTAAAATATGGTTTGCCTTTATGAACGTTCACATACATTTTAAAAAATATTGCCGTAATCTTATCATCTATTAATTTTAAATGTTGTTACTAAATGTAAATGTATATTTCTTATGTGACCAAAAGTTAAATATTTTCTAAAAGAAATATTTGGTGGTTAATGTAATGTAAGGGAAATTATAGGGGTCGTTTTTATCGCTCTAATTAGAAGAATGATGATGTAGCTGGTCAAGAGCGGAGGCTTATGAAGAGAAATGTCTACGGATTGTTCAAATGTGAGACATGCTGTTTTGAAAAGCCTAACTCAACCACATGCTCACAGCACCTTCTGCCGGGCTCTACTCGCAAATACCGGCTCCGCATGTGCTCGGATTGATTACTTCTTTGCAGGTCGCTTTTTAACAACTGGGTAATATTGAATTCACTATTATTGTTTCACCGGTAAGAGGAACAGTAAGAAGAACACGTATGGACAACACGTACACACAAATATCCACCCGAGACGAGATTCCTACCCACGACCCTTCGAACTGAGGCAGCTACGGCCCATCAGCTTTAGCGACGTCGGTCATTCAGGCTGGCGATTACTTTGTGCATCAAATGCTGTAATCATTAGTCCCGGAAGTGTAGTATATGTTTCCACTGGGTGTAAGAGATAACATGTGAGCAAGCAGGGTTTTCGCCAACCAGGAATTTCCCACCAGCGGAGCCCCGCCTGAGCCAGGAGCAAGCTGTAAGCTCCCGTCTGGTCTCCCGACATGTGTGGTAGTGTAGGTCATGTACATGTAAATGTGCGTAATTAAGGGCAGAGGATAGGGCAGGCAAAATGAAAAGATCGCGCGCAATTCGCGGGCAGTTTGTACTGTTCCGGATTTTGCCTCGTGTTGATCCGCGGAAAGTGACAAATCACAACAGCCGTCTGCTTGAATTCTTCTCCAAAATTCAACCTAGCTATCTAGCTGGTGCCGAAACTTCTGTCGAGAATCCGTTGGGCTCGAACCCTAGAACCTCTCAGTCAGAGGTACTGCAATGACGTTGATGACTTGAGCCACCACAGCCGGTGCACGTGCTCAGGATGCTGCTCGAAGAGATTGTTAGCAATTCGGGCGCATCAGATGAGGTCATTAGTTCCGTGAGTGGAGTGCATATTTTTTCTGACCAGACGCCGACCTACCGTCGACTAGCGGGGTTTTCCCCAACCAGGAATCTCGGCCCCAGCCGGAACAAGCTCTAAGCTCCCTACCAGTCTCCCGGCATGTGTGGTAATGTAGTGCATGTTAGCGTGTCTGTGTAAGGGGCCGAGGACAGGACCATGAAGAGGTAGGAAAGATCGCGCGCGGTCCGTGGCCCGTTTGTTACGGTACTGCTCCGGCATTCGCCTGGCGATTATCGGAGAAACCATAGAAAACTACCGATTAGAGTAGCCGGCCGCTAGAATTTTCCTCCAGGCAGCGTCTGAATTTGACCTATCTGACAAGTTAGTGTCGAAAATCCCGCCGCCGTCGAGACTCGAAGGACCTCCCGGTCAGAAGCACTGCAGGAACATCAGTTGATGCACTGAGCCACCTCTCCCGATAATGCTGCTCGAAGGTTCTAGTCCATCGAAGCAGGCTTAAAAAAGGTGCTTCACACGAAATCCTTCCCAACATTTCCAAAACGTTGGTGTGTGCTGAGCAGGACTCCCGGCTACGATGTATGCGCTTTACATAAAATCCTTCCCACTCTTAAAACGCTATTAGCGTCCGTCCTTGCGTGGAAAGGACGAAAAAAAGAATCCTCGACGCCGCTTCTTGCAGAGATCCCGCAGGCGGTCGCCTTTCACAAAATCCATTAACCTCCTCCGACGTCATTGTCCCCTCCGCCGGAGCTAGAAGAGGAATGAGGCTTAAGAAATTAAAGAATTTTAATGGCACAGCAACCGCCGCTGGGCGAGTCTCCCTTATTAGTTGAGGTCTCCACCACTCGGCGTTGTGCAAACTTTGTTCGATGTTTCGAGTATAGCAAAGAGGGTATATACCTATAAAGGGTGCCTACCAATTAACTAAGTATGTTTTTGTTGTTTTTTTTCTTTTTTTGTCCTAAATGATGCGTTTTGTTATATTGATGCTAGTCACGGAAATTGAATACAATTAGTTAATATTTTACCAAAAATCGAACTAAATTCGTAAACTTTATGGGGAATTCATAATTGTAATCTCTGCGTTGTGAGCAATAACACGAGGTAAAGAATGTCACTGTTTCGTTCACTATTACTCACTATAAATAGCCATACCCATAATTCTTTTCTTCTACCCACACACAGTCTCACGTCTAATGTTTTGAGATGACAAATCATTTCTGTGTCCCCTTGTATATTCTCCACGCTTTGGCTTCCCTTCGTTTTTCAGAGATTGGTCCCCACACATGATGAAACTTTCAAGGTTGATTTACGTGATCAGTGATATGGCTAAACTGGAGGCTTCATGAGAACGTAACAGATAGGGTATACAGCAAATTAATGTGTGCAACATTTTATTGATAAGTAACTATTGTAGTGAAAAACTAGTGGTGCTACAGAATGGCTCAGACCTTCCCGTATTAGTTTCCTGGTTCGTTTGGTCTCGGCTAGCTATTCAGACGTGCCAATATTCTTGACAGCTGCCATCTATCACCACCGCCCAACTACACTTTTTTGACATTTTATTAATTTTTCGGTTTCCTAATAGTAGAACAAAAATATTAATTTAAGAATACTGAAAAAAACAGTTAAATCTTGTTCTAAATGACAATTTTCGTTGAAAACTTTGGAGCCGTTTTCAAGGAAAACCCGTTTAAGCGCTACTGTAAATGTGAGATTTGAAGCTCTTTTTCACAGAAAAGTTTTGAATTTTCGAAAAACTTCACTTGGAGTAATTTGAAACACACTCACAAATTGAATAGTGTTTACAAATTGCTGGAAATCTGCATTTTAATGGTATAAGAAAACTTTCAAAAAAATTACATTTTTGTAATTTTTGAAAAAAAATTAACTTTAGGCCATATTAAAGAGTGCAATTAGCACTATCCGCTCGAAAAGTTTGAACAAAAAATTTGAAGCCATGTTTGAGAAAATTGCATTTGAGCGTTTCTGAAAATGCGTAACTATGAGCTAGTTTTCATAGAAAACTATTCGAGAAACTTTATTAAAGCACGTGTACTCATTAATATAATAATGTGAACAAATCACCGCTAATGTAAATATTAACGACGTGAGAGACAAGTAAAAACAATTACATTTTTGTAATTTTTGAAAAACAAAACAATAGAACAATATGGCGTTAATGTCATCTCATTGAGCTCATTTAGCACCATCCCTAGAAAAAGTTAAAAGCAAAAATTTGGAGCCGTTTTTAAGAAAATCTGGTTTTTGTAATTAAAGTTTGTTTTTTGTTTTTCAAATATTGCGTGCAATATTGCGCAGAAACTACTAAAATTTTCAAAAAATGTACATGACCTTAATGAAGGAACTCACTGTTTACAAAAAATTTCATTTGATGGAAAAATCTCTACCTTCAATTTCGTAGTTCTAGAAAGACGCTGAAAAAAAATTCGAACATTTGCAATTTTAGAAAATTCAGACTAACTAACCGTGAAAATGAGGCCTATGCCATCTTGATGAGAGTATTTTACTCTATTCTTAGGAGTAATTTAAAGAAAAAAATTGGAGCTGTTTTTGAGAAAATTTTGAAAATATCCGGGGGGGGCTTCAAGTAAAGTACCCTCAAATTCTGAAGGAAGTTTTTTTAAATCGAGGCACCTCGAGTGGACGCAGATAGACCGGGAAATATCCATTTTGGAAGAAATCGCACGTATGGCTTACGCGGTAGTGTTGTTAACAGACTTACGGACAGACGGACAGACGTTTTGAAAAGAGCCCATTTTTCTGTATCAGGGGACCCCAAAACGTGTATTTCTGTTGAAATCTCGAAATAGATTTTCCGCAGAATTACATAACTTTCCCTATACTACGTATATTACTCCGTATATACGTACGTATACGAAGAAGTAAAAACCTCTTTGAAATCTGTATATAAAATAGTAATCTGGTATTCTATGTGTGCCCAGCCACTGACGGTCAGACCTCATCCGATACATTATTCGCGGAAAGCTCGATGCATCTCGAACTACTGGCCATTTGACACAAGACATATTTTTTCGGATCCTTCTAGAACATTATAAAATATTTATGATGTGCATTTAAAGCTTTTAAGTTACAAAAGCGCCTTTTGATAGGTTAAAGGAAGTAGCTTTTTATTATTCCACTCGCCAAGACAAATCGATCGGTAATATCCTTACCAATTCCAATTTCTCTAGAATATTACAAAAAAATTCTGCTAAAAAAGTGATTTTGAAGGTTTTAAGGTACTTACAATGGTGAAATGGTGTCATTCACTACAATGTCTTTACTGGAAAAATATAGTTACAACTTCTTTCATCAGATTGGGTATAATTAAACCTAATATTTTTTTAATGTTTCAATCGGTATTTTTTCAGGTATCATTGTATGCTCAATAATGGACGAGAGACGAAACTTCATTGTAATTCTTTTTTCTTTCATTGTGAACTTCCATAGTATAAATATTTTTTGTATGAAAACACGCACTGAAGGTTTAACTAGTTTCAAATAATAACAGTGTACCAAGTCTTACCACTTTTAAAATTCATTCTCTTTCTGATGATGAGTCGCGAGGTTTGCGAGTGATTATTGACTATCCTGTAACCAGATGTGTAAAGTTACACTTTCCTTCTCGCAAAGTAATTCTGGAAGGAAATGTCAAATGAACTTAAAACACGCGTTGCAGTTGTCTATTATTACGTTGGGTATCAGTGAGTTCAAACTACCTAGCAAGTTTAAGTAGATTGGGGTTGACATACTTCATATACTCCACTTTGTATTCATTTTCTCGATATGCGACTCGGTTATAACGGCAGTGGATTTCAACTCATTTGCTTTCAGAGCACGTGTAGATCTGTTCATCCTTTATACAACTAGTTTTTCTCTAGATAGTTTACAGCCAAATACTGAAGTAATTCAGAAATTATTGATATGATTAGCCTTTTTAAATAAATCTACGAGAATTTGAGTTGGCCAAAAGTAGATAAGGTGACGTGATAGAACCAATTAAATTCATGACAAAAATCGGGGCAATTTATAAAAATACAATACGAGAATGAATCCTATATCACACTCTTATATTACTTCAGGTTAATACATTTGGAATGTCACAAGCTTTGTTCACTATCATACATTCTTTTAAAACTATAATTGTGATGTTTTGTATATCATTGATTTGTCCACGATAATACTAATTTCACTGAATTTCGGGTGCATAAAATGGAATATTATTGGTGAAAATAGCGGATTTAGAAATGTAAAAAGTTGACAGAAATAATGTTTTTGCGTAAAGCGACAATGTGTCACCAATGTAATACGTTGCCCCTCTCCCTCCATTTTCTATTGACTATTGAGTAACTTTCCAGTCCATTCACTACAAACTCATTAGCAGCAGAAATTAAATTTTATTCAATGCTTTGGATTTAAAGAAGTGTTAAAAGCAGCGGACTGAAAGCTTTTGTGTGAGACAATACACGGCGTTGAAACAAAAGGCAGACGCGAAAAGTGGCAAATGACAATTCTCTTGCATTCGGTCATTGTCAAGGCGACAGATGCTAGCGCCTTGGGCGTCAAGTGGACGCCCCGTGAACTGCGCGATCGTCACTTGTTCCGCGTGAACATCCCTCTGCAGAGAAACTGCCCTTCGGCGTGAACGCCACCATCATAGGGTGATTTGAAAGACTGAAAAAATTTCGAAATCCTTTTTCTTTTCGTGATAACAAACTGTTATTTGATTCCTGTATCAACAGGAAAATGCCACTCCATTTCATACTTTTTGGGCCATAATTTTGAAGAAGTCTTAAAAATTATTGCCATTCTAACAAGGATGGCCATACTCTCGTCCGATTCGGATAGTTCAGAACATTTCTCAATAATTATTACCGTTATACGAGTATACATGTATTGTACCTTAGCTTCTACCCCTCAATTCTCTTACCACATTTCTTACAAAAACCATATGTTTTATTTTCATATTCTTTATCCGATCAAATCTGGTATGAAATACACTAAATTCGCATTTCCTTACTTATAAAAACACGTACGATTTTTATCTACCTCATGAACTTTTATTAACAATTCGAAAATAATAGGGAAATATTTATTTTTAACTCCAGCAACTAACTTCGCAAATTCATGTCTACTAATGTGGAACTTTACATGAAAGCATCAAAAAAGAAAGAAAGCGTGGTTGACAATGTGTAGAATGCTGATTAAAATAGTTCGAAATTTTCTGAGAGTCGAAGCAAACCACTAAAACCGCCGATCTGAAGAGCTGAGCTTGTTTTTTTGTTTTCATTCGGGTAATAGTTTAGTCAAGACGTTCTGAGTTAGCGCGAAAAAGTGCAAACAATTCCTTGTCTAAAAGACCTCGACAATGGCCAAGCAAAAATTTGTTGAACAATTAAAAATCTTCTACGATATTTAAGCTATTCTGATGACTAGATCAACTGACGATAAATTGTCGTAAAAGTAAGATAAAAATTAAAAATTAAGTCAATTCTTGGCAATTTTTACGATCTTAGATAAACAAAATGTATTTCGAGAAGAAACTAGTAGTGCTAAAACAGCACGTAGTTCCTCGCCCGTATTTTCATACAAAATTAGGTGAAAAGTACTAAAATTTTTGAAAATTTGTACATTACCTTATTTCAAATATATATTTAAGGAATATAATTCATTTGTGGAAAAACTATCTTTAATATTTTAGTTGTAGGAAGACTCCAAAAATATTTTGAACTTTTGCAATTGTCGAAAATTCAGGTTTCTCAACGAACATGAGACTTGCACCATTCTCTTAAGCGTCCTATCCAACAATAACATTTAATCAAAAACGAAGGAGATTTTTTTTAATTTAGAAAATGTCTCAGGAGCCTCATGTAAAGTAGCCCCAAAATGAAAACATTGGTTTCAAATTAAAGGGGCCGGGATATCCACACCGATTGCAGAATATCAGTTTTGGATAAAATAGGATGAGCGTTTTAGTCGCTAGCGTTGTTCACAGACGAACAGACATTTTGTCGTCATTCGAATTTTCGGTATCAAGGACCCAAAAAATATGGATTCTGGCTACACCACGTGTTATAGGATTTTATCTAAATTAGCAAATATATTTATACACTTTTTCGTTACCAGGGCTCCGTAATAACAGTTTTTCTGGCGAAAATTCGCCGTTTTTCGGCCCAGCGTTACATAACTTCCTCTCTACTTCGTAGCGAGAAATTAAAAATTCTGTAATGCTGAGAAAGAAGAATTGAATGCCACGGAGTTCCTTTCCATTGAAGTGCGGCCTAGGAGCAATGAAACAGGTAGCTGCAACACATGCCGGAACAGTTACCAGTCAGTAGATCTACAGAATCAGTTTTACGCAAATAATGTTAAATATTTGAGATCTAACGACACTTGATATACTCTAAAAGGTCTACATAATAAATGTCTACACATCGTGTTAGTTTACATGAAAAAATTTCTAATGTAAGTATATCTACATGCAGAAATGTCGACAAGTATTACCAAAATATCTACAGGCAAAGGTGTTTATAATAATGAATATTGCAAAGACGTCTGTATATAAAAAGAATAAATGTATTTACGTTTGTTAGACTTGTTAATTAGTGTAGTTATAAATGTGTGTTGAACTTAAAAATATATTTATAAAATACATTCAGCACATGAACAGGACAGAGTTTCATTAAAACCAGTCACCATCTAAATTTGCCCTAGTAATACAAGTTGCATTGCAAATATCTCTCTGGGAACATCTCCAATATAAGATTCTTCCATCCCCGCCCTTTCCTCTGAAGTGGTAATGGAAATTATTATATATTGATATATATTTATCTTTGTTGCATTTCACCGTGTGAGTCATGATTTTACTTTCACTGTGAAATCACCATGACAATTTTGACCACAATTTGTTTTTATAGTGCCTGTTGTGTTTGAAACGAAAATGGATCTCCTAATTTTATTTCCGCGGCAATTCATTTATTTTTGAAAATCCAGTTATGATAATGTGCATATCAACGTATTGTTATATACTTTCAATTTATTATTAAGTAAGATATAATATTTTAACAGAATACTTGTTAGACATTTTTGTTAGACCTTTAGCAAGCAGACATTTAGCTGATATATTTTGTAGTTAGTAGACATTTTTTGGAAGACTTTTTAGCTGTGGACGTTTAATCATTAGACTTAATATAGCTGTAGAACACTTTTTATTATTTTTTCTGTTAGATCTTAATACAGTTAGGGATAGCTGTAGAACACTTTTTATTATTTTTTCTGTTAGACCTTAATTCAGTTAGGGATTTTTTCCTGTAGACGCACTGATCTAGTTCTAGAACGCTGGAATCCTCACCATCTCCAGCCGAGCTATAAGGAATTTAGACAGAGCTAAACTTTCCTCAAAAATAAAATATCAAAAATTGATATTTTTTCCTTGGACAAATTTTCAAAAAAGTCCATATACGAGTATAGTTGACCTTTCTAGAGATGAAACTGAATTTATGAATTCTACATCTTTGTTTCGCACTTTCTAAATCCATAAAGACTTCCCTATACGGACTGACGGTGCGACTTTTACATCTATATTTCGTCCGAAACTTGAGCTATTTGGGGCAAAGCTGAAAAACAGATGTAAACCATTTTTGTTCCGAACTTTCAAATAAGAATTTATACGTTACCTTATTTCAGATATTTCATTTCTACTGTGTTTTTTCTTTTCATTTCCGCTTTTAGTTTTTAATAAAGAGTTGAAGCAAAAGTATGCTATTAACACACTCACGCCAATGCCATTTCGATCTCCGAAGAATTCCAGGAGTAGGGGGACCAAAGGCGAATCTAAAAATAAATTATAGAGAATGTTTACATTTAATAACTAATGCTAAATGTATTTAGTAATATATTACAATCAATTTCTACAAATTTGTGTTAAATTATTTTCAATTTTTGTAATAAAGCCAAGGATATATTCTAATTCGAACATTTTTTTGTACTTGCGGATCTTTCCATGGGGATACAGTGATCGTGTTCTTTTCTTATAGAACTAGTTCAACATTCACAATGTTATTTGGATTGCGCGTTTGTCATTAGGCAATTGACTAATATTCCAGCGTGTTTATGTGCAGATCTGGCTATGAGTTCCCACGAAGAAATTAAACATACAAACGGCTTCAATTTTTTGGGTAAACTTCCTATAAGCGTTGGAAGTCGAGACTATAACTGAAGCCTAGGAAATGTTATAATAAATAACAATAATATAATAAATGAAACAGTAGGTCCCTACCTAAACAAAGATGGAGAAACAACTACTTTGGGGCCCGTCATTGTCCCCCGTCGGTAAGCGATTGTTAAATTTAGATTTATTTTAGTCAAGAAAAATTAAAACGGTATGTGAAACAAGTATAATCTGCGTACGTTTATGGGTAATGTTAAAATGTTGATGCGCAATGTCAAACACTATGCGCATGTTAAAAACAAACATTGGCTGTTGATGCATACATTTTAAATTTAACTACTTACGACTTTTAAGTTAATTTTAAACGACTAAAAAGAGAGCCTTTAAAGTCTAAAATGTTCATATCTGCTAAATAGAAACAAAATTGTATACACTGTATTTCCCATCTTCAAATTTGGATATAATTATTGGGTCAGGATTGCATAAATATTAATGATTCGTTATTATTCACAGATAAAATTTGTGAATGAAAAGTCGGTGTATACGCACGCAAGAATAACTCAAGGAACCATACGAGACATTCTAGAAACTGTTAGGAAACTGAAGTGATGTTATCCAATTCCGAGTAAAGACCTAAAAGACTTGAGCGGCTTTTGTATTCTTTGGCACTGGCATCGACAAGAATTCTTACTAAATGTAAAGAGACTTAAAAATACGAATGAATGGACGGTTGGAAACTGGGACGCAATCTACACAAAGAATATTGTGTACTCGTTTTTTAAGCAACAGGAACTTCTGTAACATTCATAAAAACAACATTAAGTTAAGCAGTGGAATTTGTTAGACGCCATCTCTGCGTTGACTTTTAGGTTTCCGGTTGCCATTACGTTCCGAAGTTTTTTCCCCGTTTTTTCCTGTTAGACTGGAAATATCGGAGGTAATACATTTACATGACCGAATAAAAAACTTATCCCATTGTCTCTAAGAATTCTTTAACTCTGTGTTACACTACTCAATAGTATCACGAATCGTTAATTACAATATTTCGGTAGAGATCTACACAAAATATTAGTATTTGTAAGATTTTTTTCCGCACATCGGTCACACACATTGATATTTTCTCCCAAAATTAAGTCATTTTTTTCTCCGCTACAGAGGTTTTGTTTTCACCGAGAAGGGGTGTGACAGTGTTCGTGTGAACTAAGTTGTATATTTATTGTTCGAATTTTGTAAGTGTTTTGAGAGATTTCTATGCTGTTTACAGCTGCATTGGTCTCTTGCCAGCGGCGAGTCGGCGACTCGTAAATTGCGAGGGAACTGCAGCCGAGAACGACCTGGGAAAAGTCAATGGATGGCCACTCTTCTGCCCCACGATCGCATCCAGTACTAATGGAAATGGAAGCATCAGCGTCGTCGTATCCAAGTTTTTCGAAACTTTTATCAACCAATATGCATCAACATACTAATACAACTACAATCAAACATTTTGCGTAGATCACATTTCCCCCCAATATTTCAAAACGAACGAACTCTGAACACAATATTTATATTCAAAAATTAAGAGAAATTTATTTAGTTAACAATCGTCTCCTATATTATTTCAGAAGTATACATTCATTTGCGGCTCTCCCACCAATCAATCTTTACAACCACCGACAACCAATCTCTACAACTGAGGTCTCTAAAGAAAGAGAACATCACGGAGACGTGAGGAATTGCACTTTAACTTTAAAAGTATGACGGATTTGTTTAAAAAACGCACGTCAGAGTTTTCACGTAAAATGCGACCCGCAACGCACGTCAGCATTTTTTAATCTATTTCGTTAAATGACTCCTAAAAGAAGCGTTCTAGGGGCTTAAAAACTAATATGTTTATCCTCTTGACCATTCTATTACTTTTTTTGCTGGTTTGACGCTTCACGATTCTACCTCACCTACCTGTTCAGAGCCTGTAAAATATGCAAATGTATGTGAAATTACTAATTACTTAATATTCTATACGATTGGATTACACAGGTGTCCCTACTTGCTCGATAAAGTTAAGTAAGCATAATTTGAACTGACACTGGTGTATTAAATTGTTATCAATTACAAGGTGACTGAGGGTATCAAGAACAAATGACGGAGGGTAAGAGGGTCTTGAAGACAAATATGTATTATAGGCTTAATATGGAAATGGAAAAATAAGGAAAGGTTGGGAATAGAATGAGAGAGTTCTCTCAAGGTTTACTAGTATATATTTAATTGAAGAAAGAAAAGAGAAATTCAACTAACATTCATAGTCATTATATACTCTCACCCTCTGTACACCATCTGTAACTAGTATTCATGGAAATTAACTTGAGGTTGCCAATTTAATTTTCATTTTCTGATTTCACTGACCACTAAAAGTAACACTTGCACATTTATCAACCCTTACAACATCCAACACATTACTGAACTAGACTCCATCCCCAACAACTAAAAAACTCTGAGAAACGTATTTGTTATTTCATAATTACTCATAAGAAATCGAAAATCAATTTAGATTAGATAGATTTATTAGTAATTCACCAATTAAATGTGGGAACTTGGTGGGAGAATATCTTAAGGTTATTATTTCGAAAGTTCATTCACTAAGCTTGCATTTACCAACAATATATTACTCTACAAAATAATAGCTAATTTAATAATAATAATAATAATAATAATAATAATAATAATAATAATACCACCAGGGCTTACAACCATGGGGTGTAAAAATGGAATCAACCTTGAATTTCATCCCCGTAATGGAAAGAAGTCAACACCAGGCAAATGCCGGAGCAGTACTCTAACAAACGGGCCACGGACCGCGCGCGATATTTCCTTCCTCTTCCTTGTCCTATCCTCACCCATTACACATACACAGTAACAAGCACTACACTACCACACATGCCGGGACACCCGTCGAGAGCTTAGAGCTTGTCCCGGCTGGGGCGGTGCCCCGCTGGTGGGAGATTCCTGGTTGAGGGGAAAACCCCGCCAGTCGACGGTAGGTCGGCGTCGGATGTCGCTATCCAGCGGGGAAAATATCACCGCCATCTCCCAATAAAAGAACATGCACTACACTTATGTAACCAATGACCTCTGTAGTTGACGCGCCCGGAATCACGAACAATCAATAGAAAGCAGCATGCACCTTCACCGATAATAATGACTGAGCCCCGAAGGTATGCACTTATCGCGAGGCCCCATGAAGGCCAATTTGCGAAACAACAACAAAAACAACAACAACAAGAACAATAATAATAATAATAATAATAATAATAATAATAATAATAATAATAATAATAATAATAATCTCACGCGTAATTCTACCACGCAACGCATTCTCGATCATGCATTTCCTATATTAGTCGAAGTATCTTACAAACCAGTACGAACTATATGTCTACTGCTCTACTGCACATTCTGTCATAAAAATATTGTATTCATACATATAAATAAATAACAAATAGAACTGAAACTTTCCAAAATAGATTATCGCTTCCAATAATGTCCACGTGCATTTCCTTGCGTAGTGACTGTATTGCACTTCTTATGTCATACCTTAAAGTAAGAGTAACTGATCCAAATAGGATCTAAATAACTATTTACAATCGTTGTATGAATTTCAGTCACAACAGAGCATAGGATCATGAAAAAAAGAGGAAGGTTTCAAGGCATAAATAAAGAATGGAAATTCAAAATTCCAGGCCACTTATATTTGCAAGGTTTTGTTTATTTTAAACAATAGACTGAGCGAGGAAAATAAGTTCTAAAGAGACTAAACACACAAAATTGACAAACAAGTTCTTCACTGGTTCGTTGTAAATGGACTAGTCGTAAGGTACAATCGACGATAAATATCAATGGAAGCAACAATAATACATGAATTCCTTCGTATGAAATTTCATTTTTAAAATATAATGAAGAGTTGTGGAGAAATGTGCAAGTAACATTCAGAAAGCCTGGTCTTGGGAAGAGATTTTCCAGATGTTCCCCGTTTGTGGCGTTGAAGGGCCGGGCAAAGCCTCTCGAGTCCTGTAAGAAGCGACTCCGAGCAGCATCGTTAAAGGTTTTCGATAGGCTCTGCCCTGCGCCCTTTACGCCCCAGCAAAGTACTGCCCTCCCTCCGCAGAAGCCGTTTAGAAATTTAAATCTCCTTTCAATTTTCTCGAACGGCCGCACACAGCAGGACGAAAGCATAACAACTGCGTTGGGCTTCCCGGAAAATACTTCGCCCCCTCTCGCCTCTTATATTTTGGCTCAGAGAGATTATTAGATATGCGTTCGGATTCTAAGAAATAAGTATTGGAATATTTTGAATTTTAGGATTGTATTGGGAGGATGAAATGATAAAAACTTATAAAGAGAAGTTCGTATATTCTAAAGGAGTAATGCCCTGATCTCTCTATTTGGAGACGTAGTATACTTTGTATGGAGATGCACTATTGAGACATCAGTAGTTATAAGCAAATAGCACTATAATTCTGTTTGTTTAAGTGGGGAAAAGCCTGGCTTCTGCATATGAAAGTGCCTAAGCTTCAAACTAAAATGTATAACCCTAATCAACGCGATCACTTACAACACTAGGCATCACGCTTTTGTAACACGATTCTCCAAAGATGGGAGTATTTTTACCGTAAAATGAAGGAAATGCAAATGGGAGAATGGTCCTGATTTTATTGCTGTCAAAGAATTATTATTGATTTTTTATGTTTTTGGACAAGGAATTGATTCTTGATGGTCTCGATCCCACTGATGGTTCTAGGTATTTTTCTTAAATTTCTTAAACTATAAAGGGTATCGTAGAATCCTCACAAAAGAAGAGAGTGCTCATTGACGAATAAGATTAAATTCATACAAAATAAGGTATTAGAAGACGTTCAAACAAAGAAATGAAACCAAACAGGATCAAATAATCCTATAGGAATCAATAGACATTTATATAAAATTCCATTCCATTCAGTAGATGTAACGATTTAACTATCCTAGTAATTTGGTCGCTGATTGGTTGATATTGCGAACGCTCCTAAAATTTTATAGATTCCTATTTGACTAGTGGAATATTCTCTAATGTGCCAACAAAATATCGCCTTTTCGATATTAAATAATTGTTCAATGCAAAATTCAATGTAAATGTGACAATGGTTGTCTTATTTCTTAAATACCCTTCCTCTTGTACATTTCACCACTAAATCAAAGCTGGGGAACGATATCAAAGCACCCGGCTCCTTTCCAACTGGCAAGACTCTTCTGTTTTCTTGCAAAGAATGTACCACGCACACTTGTGAATACTTGTGAAGAAACATCGCGACAAAGCAATCTCCCCCGGTCTTGCCATTCTTTGTCCAAATTAAATTAAGAACCACTCGTTCGGTTTTCATTCGCAGAATAGCGCGAAAGCTTTGTAACGTCTTGTTTCCTCCTCGTTAGAGTTCGAATTGGTGAAGAGCCTCGAATTCGCCTTCGGATGAGATTAAATTTCAAACTTTTGCGTTAAAGTTTCAACTGCTTTTGCTCTCTGCGGGAAGCCCCAGCCGTTTCATGCCCATCTTACAGCTTTGCAATTTTTTGGAACCGTTCTGGAGGGTTACACCAACGTGACAATGACACTTTTTCCACTTTATTGATGACATGAAAACGACGAGTACAATGTTCTGATACAGGTTTCCGCCAGATTTAGCAACAAAATGCTTTTACTGGCTATAAATGTTGTATTCAATTTCATGGCCAAAAGATTGTAGAGCCGAGAAAGGAATAGATTATGTAAATATTAAAGTAATTTATAAAATTAATTAAAGCTCGATCATGTTAATTGGATGATTCTCACAAGGAACGGCAGGGGCGTGATACCTAGACCGGATTTCTCCTAATCGCACTAGTCCAGGAGGTCAACATAAGGCGTGGAGTCCTTGGCAGCGTCCTAGAGCTGAAGGGGAGGACGTCCGTGCTGGACCCCAATCCCGTCGTTTAGAGGCTGTAGCAGCTAGATCCATTTACCCATAAACTATGCCCGATGACACGAATAGTAAATTTAAACTAACGTGTTATATTTCTACAGTAACATGTAAGAGTATTACTCACCCCATTAATTTTTGCATCGCCTGACAACATCAAGGGTTGGGGAAAATTTTGCGCGCAGCCCGCAATTATTTTCTTTCTTACATTTCTACGAACAAACGAAATCTATGTTTGAAAAATTAATGAGTTATTTGTGAAATTAATAATTGAATAAATTACCGATTAGTATAGATAATTATAAAACATAAAATACTTTCACTTTCGTGGTTTTCTCTGCCTGACAATTACGTTAGATCACATGACTGGAATATGGACAATTTGATTGTGTCTGAAAATTTATTTGCAACTACTGGATACCACAGTATACTAGGATTTTAAAATATTTGATGTGTACTTACAATGTACTTAGATTTTAAAAATGCACAAGAAACAATTTTAAAGTTCCAAAGTCATCACGAATTCCATTATTTTTTGACCAAATAAAATCTCAATGTTGGCAAAAACGGCTCCAAATTGTTTGTTTAAACTTTTGGTAGGGATAGTACTAAATGAACTCTATGAAATGATATAAACGCCATATTTCTCTATTCTTTTTATTTTTTAAAAAATTGCAAAAATGCATTTTATTGACTTGTCTCTTACGTCAGTAATATTTCAATTAGCGGCAATTTGTTCACACTATTATATTTATGAGTACATGTGATTTAAATAAAGCTATACAAAGTTTCTCGAGAACTCCATCGTTTTCTGTGAAAATTAGCTCAAAATTTTTCAGAAATGCTCGAACGCTATTTTCTCATAAATGGCTTCAAATTATTTCTTTAAAGTTTTCGAAAACTCAAACATTTTCTGTGAAAACTAGCTTTAAATATCGCATTTTTAGTATTGTTTAAACGCCATTTTCTAAAAAAACGGCTCCAGATTTTTCAAAGAAAATTGGCATTTAGGACGAGGTTTTACTGTTCTTTAATATTCTATAATTAGTCTTTCCGTTCTACGATTAGGAAACCGATAAATTAAGAAAATGTCAAAAAAATGTACTTTGGGTGGTAATAGATGACAGCTGGCAAGAGTATGTGGCTATTCCGAATTGCTATCCCAGACCCATACGGCAAAAAACTAATACGGGAAAGTCTGTGCCATTCTGTAGCATCACTAGTTTTATTTGTTGCGTCGTCGTTGATGCAACGCGCCTCCAAACCCTTGCTGGGCGTTGAGCGCCCAATACCTATTGAAAGAAAGTAACACATACATACATAAATGTATTATGTATTGACCAGATTCGCATCACAAAAACATGTATGTTAAAAAAGAATAAAATACATGTTAAAAAAGAATAACAGTCATTTTAATGCAACAATATATTGAAATTAAATATAAAGAACAAAATTAAGATTAACACTCTCAAGTCTGGACAAATTCTAAAGTGAATAGAATCAGTAGTGGACAATCATTAACAAAATTGATATTATTATTAAATATATATTGGAATGTACACAATTTTTGAACATAAAACTGAATGGGACATCACTGCTGTAACTGAAAAAGAAGAAAACATATTGGGCAAATATTTTAAACGATCTTGTTACAAAATGTCCCCATCTTGTGAGGTTACCATTTCTGTAATAGACACAATATTATCTTGAAATCCGGCCTAATAATCCCATTGATAATGGTTAAAAGAGTCGTTTTGCCTCGCATATCCGTTGAGCACGTGGAGTTAAATTATTTTCAACAATCGATATTGAGAACGGTGCAATACGGAAATTGCCTATTGTTCTTGATAATACACCGCTCGCTTCCGAAAAGTCGATTGAAGTTTCGGTGTCCTTTCCGGAAAGGGTTTGAAAGGGAATTTGGAAGCTTAGAATTGCATTGGTGAATCTCTCTCTCTCTCTCTCTCTCTCTCTCTCTCTCTCTCTCTCTGAGGGCTATTTTTAGCGAGACTGAATTGACTTAGCCTCCAACGTAATTAAGTTACTAGTTCATTAGTGAGCTGTAAAGAGTTGTAAAGAAACTCTGGTAGTGATCTACGTTCCATCCGTACATTTTCAACTTCTAAGTTTGGAGATGGTTTAGTCAGGTAAAGAAGAAAATGAAAATAAAGAAAAATCATACTTATATACGTGAAAACTTTGTATTTTAAACGAAATATCCATACATACTTATGTAGCTTGTGCAAAAGAAACCCCCCATCATAGCAAATAATGCTACGTTATAGAAAAAGACAAACTAATTTTTTTTGCGATGTTGACATAGCGAAGAAAGAGGCACAAAGAAACGTAAATGTATTAGACACTGTCTTTGTCTTTGTGTGAAATATTTTTAATTTAAGTACTTTTTCGTCGCTTCGTGATTATCTAAGACGAAAGATCTTTACCAAAATTTGCCCACATGCTCGAAATAATTACATTGTTTTCACTCTGATATTCAGATTTGTGTAGCACAAATAAAGATACGTGAGCTCATTGTCTTACAGTGGAAAGAGTGAACATAAAATAAAAAATAAAAATAAAATCATTGAATTCTTTCTATGAATTCTTGTACTGTGGAATACTTGCACCAGCTTAGGTCGCCCAGGGCATCAACTGATGTCACTGTAGTGTCTCTGACCGGGAGGTCCAAGTTCGAGTTCCGACGGTGGCAGGATGTTCCACTGTGGCTACATAGGTAATACGTCGGATTCAAACCACTGACTGGAACGGCTTGGTCGGCAGTTTTGTGGTTTTCTCCCATCAACACCAGGAGTTTTCCGGACAAGTATCCTAACAAACGGACCTCGGAATTCGCGCAATATTTTCTTCCTCTTCCTTGTCCTATCCTCACTCCTTACTTAATCACTCACACTCACACATATATTTACGTATACACTTACATTCACTAGTACACTATCACTCATGTAGGGAGACCATTCGAGAGCTTAGATCTTGTGCCGACTGGGGTGGTACCCCGCTGGAGGGAGATACCTGGTTGAGGAAAATGCCACGCGCCGACGTGTACTTTGACGCTGGATATCACTGTCTAGCGGAGGAAGATCACCACAATCTGGCGGAGGAAAATCACCACCTCAGCGATAAAAAATGCACTACATTTACGGATTCGACGACTTTAACCATTGTCGCGCTCAGGATTACTAATCAAATCAATCGAATCCTCGAATGCCGTCACATTGTAAAACCAACAGATTCAATTGCATTCTTTCTATTAGGGATTTGTAATGCTCTTAAAGCACTATTGTAAAATGTGAATTTCTCGCATAAAACGCGTTTGATAATATGGAATTGCTATAGGGAAAAATATTATTTCTATCAAATTCATTAAAATTTTTCTTGCTTTTCATTGTAAGACATTTCATAAATTTAAAAGTGAGTTTCGAAAATGAATTTAAAAATGATTTCCTTGTCACGAAATTCTTTCCGTGTAAATACATTCATTTTTTATCAAATTCATCTCAAACTACCCATCTTTAATATCCCCACTAAAACCTGATATCATACACAATTAACCCGCTAATACTCACCTCATCAAATATTCTCTCTCTCACTCTCTCTCTCTCTCTCTCTCTCTCTCTCTGGGATTTTTAACACCTGAGTAAGACACTCTATAAACTTAGGACTTTTTTTTCAAGAATTATGTATATGTATTCACAACTCTGTAGGACCTCCCGGTCGAGCAGATAGAAATAAATTTTTAAAAAATTATCGAAGAAATCAAAAAACCAAAAGTCATAATTTCAATAATCAAAGGAAGAATGACGTAAGATTAAGCTGGAAACAACACACTACGACTATATTTGAATGACAGAGGGTTACAGTTAGGTCAGGTTGTTGAGAATCTACACAAATTCAGATATCTACCGCAATTGAATTATTTTAGAACTAATTTGTATTTCTTGTTTACTTTAAATTCAGATTTGACAACTTGCATGATCATTTACATAGCTATGTGTGTCATAAAAATGAAATTCTTGCAGACATTTTTACTTCTTCACGTTACTGCGAAGATAGTTAAGATAAAGTCTCGCAATATTGCGTTTAAATTTGAAATGTTTTACAGAAAAAAGTATTGGGAGACCCTGGTATTAAAAAGTCTGTAACACCTTGTGTGGTCAGAATCTACGATTTGTGGGCCATTGATACCAAAAAATTAATGGCCAGCAAAGCGTCCGTCAGTCAATGTATCCGTAAGTTTATCAGTTTAGACATAATATAATAATAATAATAATAATAATAATAATAATAATAATAATAATAATAAAAATGCCTTTATTAATGGCGAGGCTCAGGCCATAGGGCCTGCTCTTCCGCCTAACCACTCAATCTACATTAATACAGAGAAATAATATTTTAAGAGGGGGAGGGCCAGCTGTACATTTACATCTGGGAGAGCAAAACTAGGGACCACCCCGGCATACGCCTTAAGCGATTGAGTAAACCCAGAAAACCTCAATCAGGATGGCGGCTAAAGGCCGAACATTTTAAGAACAAAGAGATAAGTGAAAGAGAGTGGAAACACAGATGGAAATGAAGAAGAAAGGTCGAAAGAGAAAGAAGAAAGGAGAGAGACTAAAAGGGGGGACAACTGTACATTTATGACTGGGAGTGCAATACAAGGGACCATCCCGGCGTACGCCTTAAGCGATTGAGTAAACCCAGAAAAATCTCAATCAGGATGGCGGCTTAGGGCCGAACATTAATAGAGCAGAATATATACACAGTAGAGAAAGAGAAGAGAAAGATGTTCCGAGGGGGGCGAGTCATAACGAAAAAATGGGGAAGTTTGTGAGCAAAGGGAAGGGAGAAGAAACGAAAAAAAGGAGGAAGAAAAAGTAGGCGGAAGACGTGAAGTTATTCCAGAGACGTTACATCAAGGTACATTCGGTTTACATGAGCACTTTACATAAGTACAAAATCATTTTTAACACCAGAGGAGTACAATACATTATAGGCTAATAGTAACAATAATTTAAAATACAATGTTGACAGTATTCAGGAACAATATAAAAGTATAGTAGGATCTTAACATCAGATTGTATTTATACCAATATGTTGCAGTAAAGATTATGATGATAATACAAAAATAGCTACGAGTATAAGTACGTTTATCTGGAATGTCGCTAGTCACTTTATGTATATTTTATTTAAACAATTCCATTAAGATACACTGAAAATTAAATGATTGTATTAAATAATTTACAGGGGTTGATACAGAATGGAAAGTGAAGAGAGTCATGAGGTATGGGATGGAATTTTGAATTTAGAGAGTGCGGAAAGTACAGCATTTAGAGGGTGCGGTGACCGGGTGCTTGGAGGTGGGAAAAGTCTGGAGATTGAAGGAGATGTTAACAGCCATTCTGCATGTCAGTATTCCTTACCCATGTGGTTAATTCATTTTTGAATTTACTGAAGGTATTTGAATGTTTTAGGCTTGCTGGTAGTTTATTCCAGGCTCGGATAGCTGTAATGGTGAATGATCTACTGAACGAAGTAGCGTTGTGACGTGGTACACAAAGCAGTGCTGAATCACGAGCTCGATTTAATTTCAGAGGATTGAAGTTACTTATAAGGCGTGTTACATGTGTACCGTTTAAAATTTTATAAAGAAGAAGTAGAGAATGAAATAACCGCCTTTTGTCTAGAGTAAGAATTTTAAGTTTGTCGAAAAAATCTGATACATGGTCGTATTTCCTTAAATCAAAAATAAACCGTACGCATGCGTTCTGGGTTACTTGAAGTTTACGTCGTAATTTAAATGTCATGTTAGTCAGAAGAAAGTCACAATAGTCGAAATGTGGCATAATAAGAGATTTGATGAGAGTCTCACGTGTGCTAATTGGTAAAAGTGTTCGTAAGCGTTTCAGGGAATGCATTGAGGCAAAAACTTTACGGCAGGTTGAATCTACATGCGAGTTCCAGCTGAGGGTGTTGTCGATAAGCACACCTAAGTTTTTGACTTCTGAACACCAAGGTAGAACGGTGTCATTAATATAAATTTTAGGCAGAGCAGCAGATGAGATTTTATTCATAGTGCTTTTCGAACTGATAATCATGCACTGTGACTTATTTGGGTTTAACTGTAAGCCTAGGGACGCTGCCCAGTGTTATCAAATCTTCATTAATTTTTTGTGCGAGTGAGAAGAGGTGAGATGGGTGACCGCTTAGGTATATCTGAAGATCATCCGCATACATTTGATGACTACAATATTTAAGTGCATTACCTACGTCATTTACATAGATTAAGAAGGCCAGTGGCCCTAACACAGTACCTTGAGCAACTCCGCGGTTTAGTACCAAGTCACTTGAGCTGCGGCTACCGGATACCACTCTTTGGGTTCTTGAAGTTAAATAATTGAGAAACCATGTACGTGTCTGCTGTGCAAAT
This sequence comes from Acheta domesticus, assembly GCA_031308135.1. Lineage (NCBI taxonomy): Eukaryota > Metazoa > Arthropoda > Insecta > Orthoptera > Gryllidae > Acheta > Acheta domesticus. The sequence goes on from JAHLJT010001650.1 coordinate 34,149, forward strand.
CCCATGATTTTTAGTTTTGCGAGCAAGATGTCATGATCTACGGAATCGAACGCTTTGCTGAAATCCAAAAGTATCAAAATAGTTATATTACTGTCATCTATTGCTTTTCTGGCGTCTTCAATAACGTTTAGTAGCGCGGTTCCAGTATTCCTGCCGGAACGGAAACCTGATTGCTGATCATTTAAAAGTGATTTTTTTGAGATACTGTTCAGTTTGCTTCCGGACGACTTTTTCGAGTACTTTAGAGATAGTTGGGAGTATGCTTATTGGGCGGTATTCAATAGTGTTTTTGTTTGATGCTGTTTTGGGAATAGGATGCACGAGCGCAGTCTTCCAAGATGAAGGGTATTGTCCGCTCATTAGTGAGAAATTTATTATTTCGGTAATGATTGGGTAAATCACATTTAGGCTATTTTTTAGCAGTTTGGCATTGATACCATCGGAACCTGAAGCATTTGATTTGAGACTTTGAACGATCTTGATTACATCCTCATGTTCAACGGACGAAAAGAAAAATTCGTCTTTGGATATTGTTTCTGAGTTTTGGAGAAACGCGAGAGATTGCTTTTTCAAATTACTGTCAAATGAAGGAACGTTATTTATAAAACTATGATTTAGTGATTCTAAGGAGATATACGTGTCAATTTGGGGATGAGATTTGCCTATTCCTAGACATTTCAGACTTTTCCAAATCGTTCTCGAGTCGCGGGTTCTGCCGAAAGTGGTGTGGTAGTATTTAATTTTAGCGTTGCGACATTTCTGCGTGACTAAATTTCTGAGCATTTTGTATTGTTTTTTAAGTAGTTCGCATTTAGTTTTCCGGAAAATAGCATGCACTGCATCTCTATCTTTCATTAAATTTCGAATTTCATCGGTTAACCATGGTGCAGGTGGACGAGTTACGCGCGATATTTTTAAAGGCGCGTGCCGATCATAGAGCTGTGTTACTAAGTTAGTGAAAATCGCAACTTTAGCGTCCAGTGATTCTTCTTCGTGCACAAGGTACCAAGGAAGTGTCAATCCATCTATATTAAATGCTTGTTTATCGAATTTTGAAAAATCGCGGTATTCGATTATGTGAGGTGAGTATTTAGGGCACTTCAGGTTGTAAACAAGATAAATTAGATCGTGTTTTGAAATCCCAGGAACCGGAAATTGACCGTGATTTCGAACCTTGTTTATATTAGACACTATCATATGATCAATCCAAGTTTCCGTGCTCTTTGAATGGTGTGTTGGTGCTAGAGGTAATATTTCGAGGCACATGCTGTGGAAAAAACGCTTAAACTGCTCTGCAGAGAGGGAGGCTTTTGATAAATTATGATTAAAGTCACCCATTACAATGACATGCTCATAAGGGCTGATCGCAGATGCAAAGGTTTCATCCAACATATCTATGCTGTCAGTCTTAGGAGGTAAATATATGACAGCCAAGACACATTTTTTTCCTAAAACTACAACTTCGATAAAAAGATATTCACTACGTAGGCAGTCCGTATTTGTTGAAGATAGTACAAGTTTGTGCCTAAGATCGTCGCGAAGGTATATACCGACACCTGATCGACAGTTGACCAGACATCTGATCGTCAGTTCAGTCATCCCACCGTCAGTTCAGCCATCCGTCACTTCGTCCGTCCGCCCATTCGTCCGTCCGCCCATTCGTCCGTCCGCCCATTCGTCCGTCCGCCCATTCGTCCGTCCGCCCATTCGTCCGTCCGCCCATTCGTCCGTCCGCCCATTCGTCCGTCCGCCCA
>JAHLJT010001651.1:0-36480 GCA_031308135.1 Acheta domesticus
AAAAATCTGAATCTAAGAATGGAGGAGTTCACGTAAATATTTTTTTTGTTTATTTTACTAGTGTGCTTTTTTCTTTTTCTTTCTTTTCTTTCTTCCTCTCTCTCTTGTAAAGTACCAATTTTGATATTGTTATAGGTGACCATTAAACAAGATTCAGATTCTCGTGCAGTAAGTGAAGAAGTGAAACGTACTACATTCCATGGCAAACCATTTATTAGACTAACATGTCCTCATTGTTTTATGAGATGTATAACGTTCAAGGTTTGTTGTAAAGTTTTGAATGCATGCTATAATGATAGTAAACAATTTTAACATTATTTTAATATTAATTCCTTTTGTAGGAATATTCCATGCATTTGTACTCCTCTAAGCATATCATTGCAATGCGCAACAGTCTCTACAGTTAAAAGCAAACACTTGCTCGAATGCGTATGACGCAGAGGCAGAAGCAAAGAATTGTTGAGGAGAATGAAGCAGCACAAGGATCTTTGTCGTCTCGAACTAGATTCTGCCCAATCTGCAAACTTAACTATCGCCAATTTAAGACAAAGCATCAGATATCAGATTATCATAGAGTAAGAGTGATTGGATGCTTACTCGGTGAATGTTACTGCATACTTTAATATTATGATACGTTTAACTTGTTTTCCCTCCTCCACAGGCAATGAAGAAATTTCTCATGCCATATTGCCGAATTTGTCGTATTGGATTCAAGTCTCCAATGCTTTTTGAAAATCATATCTGTTCTTTGGAACACATTAAGGTAATCATAAAATTCTGTGTTCCTAATTCTCACGTCATGTTTGATTCTCTGAAATTATCATTGTTAGTCCCTAGTACTGTTTATAGAAGTTGTTATTTTCAGCGTGAAGCACGTATGAAAGAAAGTATGCGATTCAGAGAAAGATCCAGGGATGATGGTAGTGGCATTGAGGATGAAGATAAGGAAGTGAATTTGGATAATTTCATGACTTTGGATTCTGTAGGAACTGTAGATGGTAAAATTTTTTAAACTTTCTTTTCCTAAATAACCTAATGAACTTCAATGGTGTAATGTGGAATTATGTTATAGATGATGGTGATGAAGAAGGTTCAGAAGGTGAGGGTAAGGGCAAAAGTGACAAGGACAAGAAGGAAAGTGAGGAAAAGAAAAGGACAGAAACTAACTTGGGTTAGTTTGTTTTCTTTATGAAAAGTTACAAGTGTTCTAAGTATCTTATAAGATTGTCTACTAAAGGGAAATGTAAAATAGGAAAAGTACATGAAATTTGAAACGGTGGAATTTCGTTAGTACATTTTCCAAGGGAATGAAAATTTTGAGTGTTGTTAGTGGGGGGAAAACGTGCTAACGAAAAATGCTCAATCCCCCTCCCCCTCTCTCTCTCCGTCGCTCGCTCGCTCTCTCTCCCCCTCCCTCCCTCCCTCCCTTGCTCTCTCTCTCTCTCCTGTCAACTTCAAAATTGCCTTGTCCACCTCAGCTATGGCATTCATTAGTTTCTGATCCACATGGAAACTAGTAACAAAGCATTTACATGGCTATTCGGGAGATGCTGCGACCTTCATCAGGGCATAGTAATGCGCTGAGATGGACTGCGCACGAGTTAATATACTTCTCATCTCGACCGGGCATCCTCGTAAAATATATGCTTCCAGACATCGTGGAAGAGGACACCCGGTCGTGACGAGAAGTATATTAACTTGTGCACAGTCCATCTCAGCGCATTACTACACCCTGATGAAGGTTGCAGCATGGCAGCCAAAACGTTGGCATCTGTGCCATTGGGCGTGGCATGTCCCTGGTAGCCATGTAAGTACTAACTCCGGCCGCGGAAGCCTCCACTCACGTAGTAACAAAGTACTTCACTGTGTTCATGGCTTCAACCATTTCGATAAAAGAGGAACAAGTAAAGGATCTGGTTCATCATTCTCATTAACTCTCCCACCACGTCTATCACAAACATCATCTTCATCACATGGGATGTAGACCTTGAAGCTGGCAGACTCCTTGTTAGTTTCTTCACATATTTGCGGCCACCATTCTTCATTGCCAATGGCATCTACTTCTGGTGTGATGTTATAGACTGCTCGAAGAAAGCCGGCCTTGTTGAAACAGTGAGAAATGTTTGTTGCACAGAATCCCAGGCACCTTTTACAAAATGCAATGCATCTAGGGTTGTTATTTTTCTCATTGACTGAAGGGATGCCAATGACTTGAATAAATTTCTTTCTGTATGCGTGTTTTATACATTTTATAATGCCCTGGTCGAGCGGCTGGAAGTGACTAGTACAGTTCAGTGGGGAAAAAACAAATTTAATGTTCCTCAGTTACAGTGTATCCCGGGATGTGCTGTGCATTTGTCAATGAAGAGAACAATATTTCTATTTCTTGCGCTTTACCAAGTGTCCTACATCTGCAAACATTGTTAAACAGATGATGTCATTGACGCTTTTCCATTCGAATTTTATTGGCATGGCAAAGTATGCACGTTATTAAAACATCATGGGTTTTTAGTCTTACCAATTATAAAAGGCACCATTTTTCTGTTCCTCTTTCATTGCTGCAAAGCAAAACAGTTAGCCTCTCTTTACTTAATTTTCCCCCGTGGCACTTTTCTCCCTTAAACATAGTCTTGTTCAGGAGAAGGTGATAAAACAGATTCGTTTCATCAGCATTGGAAACATCATTGGGGCTGTATTTTTCTAGATTAGGAAGCTTTGTGTCCTTCGAAGAATCGACTACTTCACGGTCCAGGCTTGCAGCCTTGCCTAGAACATTCCAGTACACTAGCTGGTGCTGGTTCTTAAATCTTTCAGTCCATCCATTGACTCTTTGAAGTCTGTAAGACCCATCTGTTGAATCACACACACTGCTTTCACTTGAACAAAGGTGCTGTCTATCGGTATGTTGGACACACAAGCTTGCTTTACCCAATTCAAAAGCACTTTTTCCAACTCTGGAAATCTACAGTTATATGCACACGTGTACTTAACTGCTCCCTCCTTCCAAATAAGTTACTTCTGTAATTTTTCTCTTGCTTAAGATAGAATTCATCGTAGGTAGTGAAATGTTTAGCTTTTGTGCAATTTCAATTCACATTGCATTGTGGTCTGTTTCTTGGATAATGCTCCATTTCTCTCCATTGGTAATGTGTCTTCCCTTTCTTTTCTCCATGGCGTCGAATGTACTTGACAAAATTTCTCTCACACATGCACACACAAGCACGTGACATGAAAACTAACAGTAACTGTACAATGAAACATGTTTCTTTGGCTCTGAAATCAGAATAAAAGTGGAAATGGTGTACCCAAAAGTACTTGAAAATAACATATGTTGAAGATAGCGCTGGTGCACTGGAAACTGTGTGCCTTTCCCGAAGGTAGTTACCTACAACTTTGAATGTGCTAAGTGGGATGTTGAATGTGTCAAAGAGTTATTGGAATTGGGACTGGGAATTGAAAATATGAATGTTCTAAGCAGGAAAACGTAATTGGGAACATGCTAACGAGATTCCACTGTAATTGCATGGTGGTTTTATTGTTAGATGAACATGATACTACGAGATTGTCATGCAATACAGTTTTTAATGAAGGCTAATTGTTTGGAAGCAGAAGGTCAACAACATAGTTAAGAATTTTTTCACATATCCTCAACAAGATTACTCATGAAGAATTGGCTTAACATGGGAAAATGTAATTATGTGAAGAGAAATATAGTTGCTTTTTTGTTTCAGGTTCCGAGTACATCAAGAAGGTTGAAGTATTATTCTGCGAGATGTGTAGATCATACTTGCCAAGGCTAGATCAACCTGAAAGAGCTTTGTCCATCCATTGCCGATCTCGACCTCACTTGACCAGATATGTTCGATATCGTGATGATCGTAGTCTTCGTCGTGAGGCTGAACGTATACATCAGCGGAAGGAGGCCAAGAGAATGCAGATGGAGAAAAGTCAGACAAAAAGAAGGAAGCAGTGACTGAGGTTGGAAAGTGTTTGATTTATTTTTTGAAAAGTAATAAAGATAAAATTTTGAAAAATGTAGTGCACTTTCATTTTGTTTCAATTATTAAAGTAGTAAATGTTTTTTCTTCTTAGTTGTTCATGTTGCATGTAATAAGAAACTTAAATACAAATAATAATTTGATTACAGAAAACTATTGATAGCACTACTGAGAAGGAAGGTGCTAAAGATGGAGACGTTGAAATGAAGGACAATGAAGATGGGGAAGATGGTGATGCTGATGCATCCCAGGAAGTGGCAGGGGAAGAAGGTGGTGGAGGCCAAGCAGGAGGGGATGCTGCTGAAGGTGGAGAAGAGCTAGATCAGGAATTGGAAGCTGGAATGGATGACAAGCTGTGGGATGATGTGGATAAAGATTTGGGAGATTTGCTCAGAGAAGTGGAGCCTGGCAATAAATCATCTGATGAAGACGAAGACTCGCGAGCAGAAGGAGGTCGATATGACAGATTCCGATACAGCGAGAAAGGCAGCACAGGTCCACACGCAGAGGGTGATGCACCAGACACTACTAAAGCTGCTGTAGATGGAGAAGGAGAACGGAAGTCTGAAGCTGCTGAAGAGGCCCCTGCAAAAGAAATCAAAGTTGAACCTAAAGATGAAGCAGATTCTCAGCCTAAAAAGCAGTCTCCTAGCGGAGGTGCTGTTTCCTCTGCTCCAGTGGCAGTGACAACAAATTAATCTATCACTTGTATCCTGGAGTATCTGACTTGATTAACAGACAAGTCTTTGATTCTACATGTATGTCAAAGATCCTTCATTTAGCTATTTTCACATTTTATCTCCGGAATATAGAAAAGCTTCTTGTTTAATGTGGTTAAGATGTTTAAATGGAGTAGCTGGTAAGGTGATCTGAATGTTTTGTAAATGTCCATTAACCACCTGCTCATAGTTTTACAATAGCTGTAGCAAATTAGGAAGTCATACTATGTGTAGCAGTTGTAGGATTATAAGAGGCTCTACACTGGTCTTAATTATTCCAAAAGATTTTACTTGCTGTGTCAGATGTGCATTTCAATTAGTTGTAATACTTTGGACATTGTACTGAGATGTACAGATCATTTGGCAAAGGATAGTTATCTTGCCAGTAAATGACCCGTGTTGTATGCTTGTTTCTGGTTTGTGTACTCGAGTGAAAAGTTTAAATAAATAAATTGTAAGTGCCAGTTGTTTTTTCTGTTGTATTTCCATACCAGGAATTATCCAGTCAGTCTTCAAAAATGTTCAAGAAAGTTCAAAATTAAATTTGATTACCCTGTATGTTAAATCTTATTGAAGCCCTGGTTGGAAGTAAGAATTAGGATAATACATTTCATGTATTTTTCCTAGTAGAGAACGGGGAAAATAAAAGGGGAGGCCCTTTTTTAGTGTTATTTTATTTTTGTAAGTTAACACTGGGACAATCAGGGTTTCTAAACACCGAAGAAAAAATTCACATTGCTCTTGAATTCTTGATTATTCCCAATGCTTTGTAGGTGGTTGCATCTTCATATTTAACAAGCTTTTAAGCAATAAACTAGAATGGCTTTGATTTTATATGTTCATTCACTTAAGACCAGAGTTACCCAACTGGCAGGCTGCATGCGTTCTATTTACTGTCTCCCGCGAAAGGTTATTAGTCAAAACGAAGTAACTTGCATCCCTATTGAGAACATCCACTTAATGTGAAAGTAGCTTAAGTTTAGATTTTTATTATTTTATTTTTTCTCTAGTTAATTCAGTTTCAAAATCATCCCAGCGTGTTTCACTGCATTAAGCACGGCCTGATATCACGCGTGATTCCATCACTTCCCCCCCCCTCGTTTCAGAGTATGGCAGCAATTCAGAGAATTTGTGTGGATCGCCCAAGTAATGTAAATGTGGCCTGCTACCATATTAAAAATTTTAGTTATGGCCCTTGAGGCCTTGCAAGTTGGGCAATTCTGCATTAGACTCTCGTTGCTTACTAAATGCATTAATTAAAGTTTTTTGAATTAAATTTGTTCAAAATATTGGTTGCCCCGGCCGAGACTGCCCAGCTGCTTTAATCATGAAGCTACCGAGACACCCAATCCGTTGAGTTTTCGCGAGTGTAATCATCACTCCATATATGTATACAATTGTCACCTTTCTGTTTTATTGACCACAAGACTTCAAAGTTCTATCCAGGTTCTATCTCTTCACTTTCACTTGTTCATTGAGAGTTGACATCTCAGTGACGACTATGTCTGGTGGTTTTGAATAGGATCCTCTCTAAAACAGAATATCACTCATTGAATCTAAAATAGTCAACAAACCTATTAAATTACGATTAGTCAGTTTTAAGAAGGTATGCACAGTTATCTGGGTCTCAAAACAAAGAAAAATCTGCATTTATTTCCATGGAAAAGAGGAGTTATTACATTGATGTCTACCACTGGATTTGGGTGAATTGTGAATGAAAACTTCCTTCTGCACTCATTACATCCACCATCGATGATTCCTTCAAATTCCATTTCTCACATGTTTAAATTTTTCTATCTGCTATGTTCTTAATTTTGTATTAAACTAAAATAAAGATTAATATTTCAAAAACTACGAACACATGTAAATCATTTCAACTAAGAAAACCAATGACAATAGTTCTATGCATGTTCGGCTTATCAAAGTTTTTAGCCAGTTCAGAAATTATGAATCCCATAATTTCAACTGGTGAATTTGCATTGGCGTTAGAATTGATTGTGAGTAGTTACTTCTCATTCTCCAGTTAGAAGTTAATTTTTGATGTTTTCAGCTTCAAATCGATTTTGCATAATTATGGAAGTTATGATATAAACCTCTTGCATAAAAAGTAATGAAAATTTCTAAACACTGACTCTCAGCAATTAACCTTAACATTTGTGCAAGTACCCCATGTCTCATCACAAATATTTTCAATTGCACAACGAAGGGTGCTTCTTTAATTCACAATGTCATAAATACCTTTTAAGATTGACTACAAAACTTCAGGCGTCTTATAACCTTCACTTGTTCATTGCGAGTTGACATCATCTGACGTGCAAAAGTGGGCTCTGCATTATTTCAAGGACTGCTTGATCAGGGAGGTTTGGAATGAAATCCTCTCTCAAACATTTCACTCACTGTAAGAATGAAAAAGTTAACAATCCTTGTTATTTCACAGCCAATCAGTTTTAAAGTAGTACAGTTAGCTGGATGTATAACATGGACTTTTGAAAAAATGATTTCTTTTAAACCCATTTTCTCACAATCTTTAAATTTTTCTAACTGCAGTATTCTTAGTTTTGTGCTTGTATTTTAGTAAAATTAATATATAGTTTTTTTTACTAGTGGTGCTACAGAATGGCACAGACTTCCCCGTATTAGTTTTGTATTTTCTTTGGTCTCTGCTAGCAATTCGCACTTGACACATACTCTTGCCAGCTGCCATTTATCGCCGCCCAAATTACTTTTTTAACATTTTCTTTATTTTGCAGTTTCTTAATAGTAGAACGGAAATATTATTTTAAGAATATTAAAGAACAGTGAAACATCGACCTAAATGGCAATTTTCTTTGAAAAATTTAGAGCCGTTTTTAAGTTATTGTAAATGCGAAATTTGAAGCTCTTTTTCAAAGGAATCTTTTGTTTTCGAAAAGCTTTATTTGCAGTTATATGAAGCACTTACACGCACAAATTTAATAGTGTTTACAAATCGTATAACCCGTGCATATTAAGGTGTGGGAAATCTTTCAAAAAAATACATAAGTGTAATTTTTTTAAAACAAAAAAATACCCCAAGATGAACTTTACGTCATATTAAAGAGAGCAATAAGCACTATCCGTTCGAAAAGTTTGAAGAAAAATTTGGAGTCATTTATGAGAAGATGGCGTTTGAGCGTTTCTGAAACTGCGGAATTTTGAGTTAGTTTTCACAGAAAACAGTTGAGTTCTAGAGAAATTTTACTTGAATTTAAAGCACTCATTCATTAATACAATAATGTCAACAAATTGCCGCTCATGTAAATATTTACGACGTGAGAGACAAGTTAAAAAATTTACATTTTTGCAGTATGGCGTTTGTCATATCACAGAGTGCATCCCTACCAAAAATTTCCGTTTCTGAGAAAATCTTGTTTTTGTATTTTTTTAAATTGCACATATTACACGCAATATTGTACGGAAATTACTAAAATTTTCAACAAAAAAATGTACACGACGTTAATGAAAGAACTCACTTTGGAGAACAAATTTTATTTGGAGGAAAAATCTCTGTCTTCAATTTTATAGTTGTAGGAAGATGAAAAAAAATTGAAACTAGCAATTTTCGAAAATTTAGATTTAACCGTGAAAATCGGACCTATGCCACCTTAAAAAAGTGTAATTTACTCTATTCTTACAAGGAATTTTAGGAAAAAACTTGGAGCGGATTTTAAGAAAATTTTGAAAATGTCCGTGGGCTTCATGTAAAGTAATCCCAAATTTTGAAGAAAGTTTTTGAAAATCTCAAAGATTCGACTAGAACTACATCGACAAGGGCTTCTGCAATTTAGAAAAAATTCCTACGAGTGGTTTAGGCTCTAGTAGTGTTCAGTGGTGGCAGTGGTAGCGCGTGCTTATTATCACAGGGGGTTCACAAGGATTAGAATCTTAAAATGCAGGGACGCCAAAAGTCTAAGATAAAAGCAACAAGACAAACGTCATTTGAAAAACTCTTATGTTATAGATTATAAAAGATATAATTAAAATAAATTATTTTGGAAGAAAATCAATAGCTTTTGTACATACTTTTAAGTAAAACACCCACACACACTAAATAATGTAGGTAAATCAACAGCAGTGCTGCTTGTACTGGAAGTTCATTCTTCTTTCTTTCTTGTTCGCGAATATATCAAATACTTTCTCAATGAAGTCTCTAATTTCATTTACTATGTCATTTTCAACAGATAACAAGGTAAGAGCAGTCAGTCTTTTTACATTCATTGAACTTCATGCACATGTGTATTCGGTCACACGAGGTACTAAGATTCTCGAATTTTATATTAAAAATGGAGTACTGTTATCGTTCTTGATAACTTGATTAGAATACGAAAACACACACACGTACACATTCGCGTTTCCACAAAAACTTTCATAACTCACATCCCGGAATAGTAGGAATCCACTCACATTCATTTAACCAGCACTGGCCCTGCACTGCCTAAGTATCAGATCAATTCTATTCAGATCAAATTTTCATTACATTAAAAAAAATTAATTACCGCTTTTTCGTAACAGTATATTTTCTTTAATAAAAGAACTCATACGGAGTAATCATTCTTCACTTTCATCGTTCAGTTATCGATCTCTCAGCGATGTTTCCGCTACGATTAAAGTGGAAACAAAGCGAAAGACAAAATTGAATTAAAACTAAGTGCACCTGCGCCACCCGAGCGCTCAGGCAGAACAGCATATGATACTGCACGCATACAATGTCATGTCACTGCCCTCCTTTTATAACTTCTCGGCTGTCCGGGTGACGCCGCGTCGTTGGCAGAGAGGCCGACGTTTCGCCTACCATGTCGCAGGCTTTCTCAGGGCAGTGACATGACACTGTATGCGAGCAGTATCATATGCTGTTCTGCCTGGGCGCTCGGGTGGCGCAGGTGCACTTAATTTTTTCTTTGTATTTAGCGTAAAATTCCTAATAAACTTAAACATAGCATTCTGCTTTTTGTTTAAAAATGGCCTTAAAACTAAGACTTCTCGTATTAATGGTATCAATTATAGCTGAACTTTGCAATATAAATGAAAACGTGATGCTACAGAACGACACAAACTTTTCCGTATTAGTTTTCTAGTATATTTTGGTCTCTGCTAGCTATACGGACTGGCCACATGCTCTTGCCAGCTGCCATCCATCGCCGCCCAAAGTACATTTTTTTTGTATTTTCTTAATTTTTCGGTTTCGTAATTGTAGAACGGAAATACTATTTTACGAATATTAAAGAACAGCAAAACTTCGTCATAAATGACAATTTTCTTTACAATTTTTTTTGAGAAAATGGTTTTTAAGAAAATGGCGTTTAAGCGATACTCTAAATTCGAAATTTAAAACTCTTTTTCACAGAAACTCTTTGAGTTTTCGAAAAACTTTATTTAAAGTTTTAAGAAGCACTTTACCTTACAATTACAATAATGTTTACAAATTGCGGGAAATGTGAAGTGAAAACAAGATTTTCTCCAAAACGGCTCCAATTTTTTCCTTTAAACATTTGGTAATGATAGTGCCTAATGTACTCTATAACATGACATACACACCATATTGCTATATTCTTTTGTTTTCTCAAAAATTACAAAAATGAAATTTTTTGACCTGAATCTCTCCTGTCGTTAATATTAAATAAGCGATTTGCGATTAAAATAGGCGATTTGTTCATATTATTATATTTATGAGTACATATGCTTTAAATAAAGTCAAATAAAATGTCTAAAAAACTCTACTGTTTTCTGTAAAACCGAACTCCTAATTCCGCATTTTCAGAAACGCTCAAATGCCATTTTCTCATAAATGGGTCCATACTTTTTTTCAAACTTTGCGAACGGATAGTACTAAATGCACTCTTTAATATGAAGCCAAGTTCAATTTGGGTATTTTTTTTAATTTTTCAAAAAATTGACAAATATATTTTTTGGAAACATCTCTCACACCCTCAATATGCACATTTCCACCAATTTGTAAACACTGTTGTATTTGTAAGTTGATCTACTTCAAATGACATCTGATGATGTTTTTCGAAAATTCAAAAATTTTCTTTCAAAAACAGCTTAAAATTTCGCATTTGCAGTAGCGCTTAAACGCCATTTCCTTAAAAACCGCTCCAAATTTTTCAAAGAAAATTGCCAGTTAGGACGAGATTTCACTGTTCTTTAATATTCTTTAAATAATATTTCTGTTCTACTATTAGGAAATCGAAAAATGAAGAAACTTAAAAAAAAGTGTACTTTGGGCGACGATAGATGTCAGCTGGCAAGAGTATGTGTCAAGTTCGAATAGCTAGCCGAGACCAAAGGAAATACCGGCTAATGCGGTAAAGTCTGAGCCATTCTGTAGCACTACTACTTTTTTTTTAAATCTAAGTTCTATAGAACGAACTATGAAGATTACATTTATTTTATTGGAGTGCGTATAAAATACTTTAACGTTTATTGAGAGAAAAATAGTAGTAGTACAGAGGTAAACGACTTCCGTGTTTCGTGCCTACAAAACTGAATTGACATTAATTTTTGCAAACGTATTGTTGCTTTCAAGTTTTTTTAAAATATAAAATGTGTTGTTATAAGAAGAGTGTGAGAAGAGCGAATGAATGGCTCAGTGACAAAGTGTTTCTCTAGGACTCAGGGAGCAGCGGGCTCGAGTCCTAGTAGCTTTTTTTTTCATTCTACATTACAAAACAATTCACTAAATTGCTAAATTATACATTTGTCTTGTCAAAGTTATGTATAATGTAGTCAAAATTCGCGATTACGAAAAAAGAATGCAAACCAGCAATTCTAAAATAATGGTAATAAGCTGTCTGGACGTGCGACTTTGAGATCAAAATAATATGATCTTAAATTGCATTCTTCGCAGTACTTCCGTGTGGTCGATTCCAGGTCAAAATGAGATAAGGGGCTCTGCGGCGTTGCCGTTTGGTAAGAAAGAAAAATCAATATTTTCATTCGCAGCTAAGCAAATTGAAACTACTCCGTTTTCATTATTCGACATGGCTCACCATAGCCAAGCCCTACGAGAGCGAGTTATCGCATTAGTAAACCAGGAATTTTGGATTCCTTATTAATGTATTCCTTGTATTTCCTAGAATAAGAGATTTATGAACAAACAACTAATATTAAAAATTTGGAGAATAAAAAACAAATATTTCATTGAAAGATAAAAAGCCCTTTTCACGGTCACCTTGTTTTAAAATCAAAATAATATATTTACGCTATGGAAAAAGTTTTGTAATACAGTTAATTTGACAAAAACAAATCACTGATAAGCAAACCAATTCCGGGCAAGCACCGGATTCGATCCTGTAGCCTAGGGTTCTAGAAGAAAGGATTCTACCACTGGGCCAAACGAATATACCTTTCAATTTCTTACATAAACTAACGTATTTAAATTGCTTGTGTAAGTTATTGCGCGAAATTGCGGACAACGTTTAAAATGCCTCCAATATATTTAGACAATTACAAATAATTTTGAAGTGTGGCATCTTCTATCAAACGGAATTAAAACTTGAATTACTGAAATACATCTTACTAACTAGTCCTACTTTAAGGGAGTCCCACTAACTATTGACCATCCCCAAAACTTCTAAACGGTTCCCGATAGCATATAAGCAAACTGCACATGTATTCGGCACCGGGCTTCTCTGATTGGCTAGCGGGCGAGGAGCGCGAAGCCGCGCGAAATTCGTTTCCGTTCTCTTACTAGTGTTGTAGGTTCGTTTACAGCGCTGTTTTGTCACATTTTAAACTGCACAACTGCTTTTCATTTTATTACTATTTATATCAGGGGTGGATCCAGCCGATCATTTTTTTGGGGAGGGCATCATTTTAGTTAAATAATAAACATATGTTATTATAAGTATTCACTGACTCAGACGAATGAAGGATTTTATTCTGTTTATCTCAACATTTGTAATGCGCCATTAAAAATGTTTAGTTAGAGGGGAGGGTAAATGAGGCAAAAACAAAGGATGCTGAAGGGATTGATAGAAACCGAAAGTTTTCTCGGTATTATTTCCTATTTTGAGCAGAATTAAATTAAAATTAACTTAGATTGCAAATTGAAAATTTTATTAAAATATCTACTGCACTTCGCATTTTATAAACATTTTTACATTATTATAGTATATTATAATCTTATTGAAGGTAATTTGATTTATTTCAGGAGGATAAATATGTTGTAATACAAAGAGTTGTAGGTATTCAAATTTCTCAATGGTTTTTGCCAACAACTCATTTTTTAATTTTTTTCGATAGCATCTAAATGAATTTGAACACGCATTAAGGACATTTTTATAATGGTTCTAGTGCTTGAAATGTTTAAAATCTGCACATGTGCATAAAAACAGGCAACTATAATCGATTCATCATGTATTTCATACTATTGAAATGAATTAGTTACATTACATAGAGAACACAACCAAAAAGAAAAAAATAGCAAAAAGGGAGTAATGTAAATAGGAGTAACACAGTAACTAACTATGAGACTTCACTTTGCCCTGACCTAGGCCCTAGGTATGATCATGTCAGTAGCACACAGTTCTTTCTGTTGAATTTGTACAACCACTGGCATAATCGTCTTCACAAATATCTTCAATATATTCAAGAAGGGTTTGGTGATATTTGTATGATTCTGCAATACTCATTCCCATTTTAAAATATTGAAGGAATGCTCCCCTTGTTAGCCTTATCAGCTGGCAGAAACCTCTGTTTCATATTTGTATCTGTTTGTATCTATATTTATTCCACAATTGCTAAGTAGGATTTTTGAAAGGAAAATTTGTTTATTGATATTTTTATTTGTCTACGTCAATTTTATACTTCTTATGATGTTTTGTTTGCTAGACAAAAAAGATAAATTTTTGTGCACTCAATTTTCTTGCACTGGACTGAAAAAATAGTAGGAATGCTGTTCGGGGATGTATAAATGATCAGTCGAACTCAGTGTTTCATTCTCTGTTTAGCTCCAAGAGGTAGTTGATACGCCGGATGTTTGCAATCTGAAACGCCTGATTGCGCGTCCAACGTGGGAGACGTTTCTACGAATACAGTGGTCCTAAACCTGTTCGCACACACGGTTTGATTCCGAGAATGTGTGCCTATACTCGGGATTTTATTTCTTGGAGAGAAAGGGCCTGTCTTCACGATGAAACATCTCAAGGCATTTCGCAACTTTCTCGGTCGTGCCGCCAGATGTCGCATGATCTGAAGCACTCGATCTGGTCGCGAACGTGCGACATCTAGCGTTACGACCGAGAGAGATGAGAAATAACGTGATATGTTCCATCGTGAAGACAGGCCCTCACGCGCCATGAAATAAAAACCCTTGCATAAACTACCAAACCAAGTTTCAGAAAAACTAAATTGAATTCCTCTAGGGGACGATCCAAATAATGACTCACAAATAGCCCGAATTTTGAATGTATTCAGTTTTAGAACACCTATTATAACTCGAAATTAATGTTCACGTGCTCACGAACACAATGTGTGGCAAAATTTTGTTTTGAAGCTGTATCAAGACGTCTGTAAACAAATTTAAAATCAATATACAAATTGAAAACCCTACATATCTTAATAAAGGCATCTTTTCTTCTTGTGTCTGCAGTGTTACGTTTTATTTTTACAGACAATATAGTTGGACAGCCAGAGTTTTTAGAATGTCTTCTATTTTTCGCCCCTACTACGGTACTTTTCTGTATGTACTATGATGGAATACACTTTTCTGAAAGTAAAAGGACAAATTTTACTGTCTCTATATTAAAATTAGAACGTAAGATGTATTTCTATCAACTTACGAACAAACAAATCATATTCCTGAAGGTTTTGATGATCTGACATTCCATTTCGTTTGGGTAATCTTCGCACACTTCTCTACCCAAATGTCTTCAATCGAACATATTGCAGTTCTTATGACAAGTTTCTTCTTCATTATCCATTAAAATTTCATAGCTGTAATTCGCTTAGAAAGAAATATGATGTAGTTTCGTAGTTCGTATTTATATAAAACCAAAATGTAATTTTAGGTACTTACTGACAAAACACGTTGGATTGTTAAGAGAGTAGTTCCCATAATGGCGAAGACTAATATAACAGCTGTCAGAGATATACGCCCGAAAACGCAGTTGATCGCTTTGCCTACGAACACAGTAGCCGAGTCCATGTGCGTTGTGCACTCACTCGCTGTGGCTCTGCTCTCCGTAGAAAGAGATACGAATTTCGCGCGGTTTCGCGCTCCTCGCCCGCTAGCCAATCAGGGAAGCCCGGTGCCGAATACATGTGCAGTTTGCTTATATGCTTCCCGATATCGATATACAGTTTTCTCTCAACAATGTATAATCATGGTTGAAGAGAAAAGACAAATGGTGTAGAGATATTGTTTGAAGTATTTTAGTTTTGGAGAAATTAAATAATCTTTAGTTTTTCTAAAGGGAACCATATATTTTCTCACTAGCAATAGATAGATCATAAGAGGAATGAAGTGATGTAACATATGCTAATATTTTATTGTATTTTGTGTATAAAATTATACATTCTGACATGAGATTTTAAACGAAATGTGTAGTTTTTCCTGCAGCAGCCGTCGCAATTGTCGGGAAGGTGTCCTTCGCGGCCTCTCCCCGCAAAAGTGAAGGCGCCAAGAAGGTAAACTTCCTCAAAGGTGGCAGATGCAAGGCTTGCTACAGGAAATCTCAAGTATTTCATTTAAAATCACATGTCTTCTTGTTCTTCTTACTTTTATTTTAGGCTAGAGCCTGTTTCTTTACAAAGGATACTTAATTAAAATTTAAAAAACCCTGATACATTACATTTATGTAGATATATTTATAAATTGACACTATATTCATGCTGTCTTGTTTCACAAAATGTCTTTCCACCTAGTTCTTGGGCGTCCTACTCTTCTCCTTCCTTCCGGTCTTCTATCTCTAGTCACTTTCACCAGTTTGTCTTCTTCCATTCTGTCTATATGGTCATTCCATTTCTTTCTTCTTTCTCGAACCCAGTCTGAGATTATATCTATTTGGCAAGTTTGTCTTATATTAACATTAAGTTCTGTATCCCTTAGCATTTTATCCCTTAGCTATTAAAACAATAACATGTTACGTCATTGCACTCGTCTACTTATGATCTACCTCTCGCTAGTGAGAAAAAATCATGGTTCCATTTAAAAAATGAAAGATGATTAAATTTCTCGAAAACTAAAAACATTTCGGACAATATCCCTACAGCACATTACTTGCCCCATTACTTGTTGGGCACTTGCACATTACTTGTTGGGCGAAAACTACATTTCTACATCGGGAACCGTTTAGAAGTTACGGGGAGGCCCATAGTTGGTGGGACTGCCTGAATGCCAAACCTCGCAAGTGTTGGAGCGTTTTCGTTGTCATATAAAAAGAAACTAGTGTTGCAACAGAATGGCACAGAGTTTCTCATACTAGATCTCTTCTGATTTCTTTAATCTAGACTAGTTTTTGGTTTTACATCACCTTCTTTCCAGCTGTCATCCATGGCTGACATTTTTTATTTAACATTTTCTCAATTTTTCAGACCATTTAATATAGAAAAAATGTGATATTAAGAATATTACAGAAGTTAAACCTAATCCTATACCATAATTTTCGATAAAAAATTTTGAGAATGTTCGGAGGCTTCATGTAAAGTACCCCCAAAAATTAATGAATGCTTTTCAAAATCGCAGGGCAACGCAGGCCAAATGGACAGGGGTTTCTTCAATTTGGAAAGAATCCTACGCATGGCTTAGGCGCTAGTGTTGTTCACATACACCGGACAGACGGACGTTTTGCCGTCAATTGGTTCTTCGGTATCAAGGACCCATAAAACATGGATTCTGGATACACCACGTGTTAGAGGATTTTTTTCTTAATTTAGCAACAGGATTTTCCCACTTTTTTGTTATCGTGGCCAAGAAATAATTTTTTCCGCAGAAAATCCACCGTTTTCTCGTGCAGCATTACGTAACTTTCCCTACACTACATATACTCCGTATATACGTACGTATACGTGAAAGTAAAAGTAATAAAAAAGGAGAAAAGAAATAACATAGTGATGAAAATGAAAAGGATTCACGACAAGGAAACCCAGCCACATACAAAGAGAAAAAACAAAAAACATCCTGGAAAACGTAGTTGGGAACATAAACATTGTTGGTGCATTCTTTATTGGAGAAAATAAAGCAGGAAGAATAATGAGATAAAAATCAATCACGAAGAACAGGAATAAATTAAAAGGTAAAGACACGAATATAGAAAGTGTTCTCACAAGACAGGAAAGAGTGATCTATGCTGCAGTCTGCCAAGTGGCAATACAAGAAAGAGAAGAGGGGAAAATAATGAAGATCGGATATAAAACATACAAATAAATGGAAAATGGGAGTATTGGGACAACACCGTGAACAAAAGTCAAAAACCTAAGAAAAAGTTAATGGATAAAAAGCATCAACGATAAACAACACACGACTGCATTCAAGACACTATATAATAAAGAACAATACGTGAATAAAACAAAAAAGAAACAATCAAAGCTATGTATTACAATAGCAATGTCAGGACATTGCTAAGTAAGGAGAGAAAAATGGAATTCATTCAAGTTCCGTATATACGTATTATACAAAATATTACAGAACAAACGCCGCGCTTTAATCTGGACGGTCGCGGTTACTAGGTAACGAAGGTTGTTGACGGGCAGGAGGGGGCGCTGAACTAGAGAGTTGGTGGTTGACTGGCATCGTGGTGGTAGCGGCGCGAATGTAATCCGAATTATTTAAGTAGGACATCGACGTGAATAGGGAGGATAGATAGTGGAACAATAGCGCAAGAAGTGAGTCAGCAAGAGAGAAGCAGACGACTTGGGCGACGACCGACGCGAAGAGGGATTTTCGGCGCGGAAGCCAAGGGGCTACGAACTGCGGGGCCATCGTTTCACAACGCCAGACAATTCGGTACCGTGAACCTAATGCATGCAATCAATCAAGAGAATTTATATTGTTGATCCCAAATTCAATTTTTAATAAACAAAATTATTATTGTGCCACGTTATATGTAATTCCTTCGGAATATAAATAATTTCAGACTTCCAGGCTTCTCTGTATAGAGGGCAATCCGGTGACAACCAGCCTGCAGGTAAGCGTGCAGGTGTGTGTGTAGGGAACCACAAACTGAGCTAGCGAATTAAAAATAAAATTAAATTAAATTAGATAAAATAAATCATTCATTATTTTATCACAGTGGCGTTCCCAACGTGGGGCTGGAAGTGATAAAACTTCGTATAAAATCGTGTGAGACGATTAAAACACGAAATTTTATTAAACATTACGAAGTCTGAAATATGTGCACAACAATAATTTGAAAGTAGAAAATAGTAAATGCCAATCATTTCAAATATAATATTTATTTAGTGAGTATAATTGGTGTTGAATTAAGATATTGTAAGTACCATGTGTCAGTATGAAAACTCGTGGGAGAAGGGCTCGAGTCGCGGAAGGAGAAAATCGCGGCGAAGGGCAGGACGGGGTGGTTGCAAATATAAATATTGTATCGAAAGTTGATGTCGAACGAAATTTAGTTGAAGAAGTACAATTAGTGCAGAAGGATGTTGTCCCGAACTTACCAGTGGGAAATGTGGATACTAATAGCCTTATACTTCAGATGCTCGCGCAAATGAAGGCAGAAATGAATTCCAGATTTGACAGTCAAGACAGCAAATTAGACGCGAATTATGAAAATTTAACGCGGGAATTGCGTAACACCAGGGAGCAACTGAGGGACGAAATGGCTCAGCTTCGAACAGATACTGCCTTAGAATTTAGTAATTGGAATTGTAAATTAGAACATCTTGATGCTAAGACGCAACGTGGGCAGCGGGAACAGCAGGAAGTGATAGAGAGTGTACAATTAGAAGTAAATCATTTGAAAGGACATGTTGAAAATTTAGATCAAGTTGTGATGCAACAGCACGGGAAAATGGCGGTTGTAGAAGCACGTGTTGAGGAAGTATTTAAGATATCTCAGCAACAAAATGTTCGTGTTGGGAAGGTCGAGGCCAGGCTAGAACAAACGCATGCTATAATACAGGATAGAATACGTCAGGAGGTGAAATCCGTGACGGAGGCGGAAGGAAGCAGAATTGGAACAGAAACGGCTAATTTAAGACGAAACATCCAAGAGTTAGGAAAAGAAATTGCCGCAACTAGTTTTAGCGGAAGCGCCATTGCGTCGGCTACGGCAGTAGTATTGCCAAGTCATATCCAAATTCATGGGGGTACTCGGGAACAGCCATGGTCATTTATTGACAAGTTAGAAAGTTATTTTATTATGAATAACGTGCCGGAACATTTAAAATTGAACTTGATCGAACAGATGTCATCCAAGGCCCAAAATTGGTTAAAATCTTTAGTGACGGAACCGCTGAATTATGTGGAATGGAAAGTGTTCCATAAAAATGCGGTTGTTTTGCATAATGAAGAAGGGGAGCATGTTAGAACATATAATTTTCGCAGCATAAAGCCATATTTACGGCATGATACTCATGATTGAACATGTAAATAGTTGTAAATAGTAATGTTTTATTGTATTGTTGTATTTAATAGTTCCATGTTATCTGGATATGTGGTCGAATGAAACCATTGATTTTATTATCAAATGATCATTTGAAATGGGCTTATGTTGGCAAAGAGTTTATATAACCAAGATTGTAATTAGCTTAAGGCCTGAAGATACAAGTCCTAGTGTTGTGAAATTGTGTCGTGTGTGTACCAGTGCAAGAGGGTAAGAAGAATGAAAAGTATTTTGTTGTTGTGGGAGTTAGTCTTGTTATTTATTAATAGGTAATTAGATAAATAACGCTCTGGAAGTGGGGAGCTGTAATATACAAAATATTACAGAACAAACGCCGCGCCTTAATCTGGACGGACGGAGCTGTAATATACAAAATATTACAAAACAAACGCCGCGCTTTAATCTGGACGGTCGCGGTTACTAGGTAACGAAGATTGTTGACGGGCAGGAGGAGGCGCTGGACTAGAGAGTTGGTGGTTGACTGGCATCGTGGTGGTAGCGGCGCGAATGTAATCTGAATTATTTAAGTAGGACATCGACGTGAATAGGGAGGATAGATAGTGGAACAATAGCGCAAGAAGTGAGTCAGCAAGAGAGAAGCAGACGACTTGGGCGACGACCGGCGCGAAGAGGGATTTTCGGCGCGGAAGCCAAGGGGCTACGAACTGCGGGGCCATCGTTTCACAACGCCAGACAATTCGGTACCGTGAACCTGATGCATGCAATCAATCAAGAGAATTTATATTGTTGATCCCAAATTCAATTTTTAATAAACAAAATTATTGTTGTGCCACGTTATATGTAATTCCTTCGGAATGTAAACAATTTCAGACTTCCAGGCTTCTCTGTATAGAGGGCAATCCGGTGACAACCAGCCTGCAGGTAATCGTGCAGGTGTGTCGTCGTATAGACCCCACAAACTGAGCTAGCGAATTAAAATAAAATTAAATTAAATTAGATAAAATAAAATCATTCATTATTTTATCACAGTATGTATACGGGAAAGTAAAAATCCACTAATATACAAAATAATACTTTTGTTTTGTCAATGTTAGTCATTAAACGGGCAAAATTCGTGATAGCGAACAAGGAATTCTAAAAGAAATTCGTAATAGACGTGCGACATTTTAAATAGGGAATAAAAAGAATTTTAAAATATTGTACTGTTATTTTCTTTTTTGCACAAACAAAACTGTTTGTATGTCTTAGAACACAAAAAGGACAATGGAATTGCGGTCTTAATACTTCGGATATCTCGAAGTTACGTACTTCGGAAAGAGAGTCGTTTAGCAAGTAATCTTGCAGAATTCTAGCGATATATCGACAAGAAATAGGACATTTTTTGTGTCTGTGAGTAATTCACTAAAACCCTTGACTTTTCCTATTTGCCTTGATATGAGTTTTATTCCTACTACCTATATTTTTTGTCTCCTTTACTTAGAAAGGAACAAAATAGTAAATGCATGCACTGACTCACAAACGCTTTTCAGAGAATGTGAATAAAGATGATGGAATTACTGGTGATCAGCAAATACAATTATTCTTAGTGTACAAACATTTTTGAAGGTGGAAATGTTTCTGGACATTGATTATGCTATTGGAGTTAATTACAATATTATACAAATCTAACGATTTCAGATGTATATACAGAAATATATTTTGTGTCTTCTATTTTTTAATAGACAACAAAGATAATACAGATTTTGAGTAAAAATTAATAGAAATTTTTTTGATTTCCAGAAAATATTTTTACGAAAAATTAACACAGAAATGACTGCTTCCATTTATACACCGGGCGACAATATTAGTGATATCTCTCTGCTTGATTCGATATTATAGTTCAGAAAAGAGTTGAATAAAATCATCTTTCTTGAGAGGGATTATCAATTTTCTCTCATAAGACTCAAGCTACCACCGTCTTGCCAATTTTCCTGGGGAAGCACTTTCGACTCCAGGTGAAATGAGATGAGGCTACACAGCGTTGCCGCGTGAGAAAAGAAAAATCAATATTTTTCACTCACGGCTAAGCAAACTGAACAATTCGTATTTCCTATTCATTCTTCCACATGTCTCTGAATAGCAAAACCACATAAGAGCTAATTATCTCATTAATGGAAGACCTGTCTATTTCAGAGGCACTGAAATTTTGCTTTTTAGAAATAAAAAGTTTAAAACTCGCAGTATCGCAGTTTGAAACTCACAGCAACTCGCTATTTTCCCAGCTTTACTTGTTATGTAAATTCCCATTTCTGAGATACAAAGGTTAACTTATCTAGTCCTACTCCAAAATAGCACGACTTCCTCGTATTTGTTAGTTTCTTAATACGTTTAGTGTGAGTTAGCTTTTCGTTTTTTTCCACCCTCTTCACAGCAACTATCTATTGGTACCTGTAACATATTTTTACTTTTTCATACTTACTTCGTTACAAGAGAAAGTTTTGTAAACGTATGCCGGTGAATTTTGGATAGAAAAACTCTTATTGCCAGGTCCTGTTAACGAAAAACTGAGTAAATCGTGTTCGTATACGAGAATATAGCAAATTATTTCCTCTAACCCGTTGTGTAAGGGGTCGTCCATGAATTACGTAACGCTAAAGAGGGGGAGGGGGTCTGAGCCTGTGTTACGCTGCGTTATATGGGGGTAAGGCAGACCTGCACAACGCCTGCTCCCGCGGGCATTCTGCACTTGAGAGCCGATCGTCTGTCCGTGGCAGCGCCGAAAGTGCAAGTAGTGGGGAGTAGGAAGCTTTGCGGGGAGGGGAGAAGTCTGACGTAGCACCCATGCTTCAAAATTAAATGCCCATTTGTTTAAATAGATTATGTCTAGTATTTCAAGTTACCAGGGTGATAATTCACTGTTTACGTTCTGTGCACTACTGTATATCCACCTTTTTATCCACAACTGTATGTATTTTCATTTTGTAATTTTTTTATTTACTATTATTTATTTATTTATTATTTACGTCAGAAACAGTTAAAAATTGTGTGTGACCAGCTATGGGGAGAAGTGAATTTTGTGCACGTTTTCATAATTCTGTGATCTCTATCCTAAACTAGTCGAATTTTCTAGTCGAATTTTCTAGTAGAAAAATTCTAGTCGAATTTTGAATACAGAAAAGAGGTTTTTTTCGAGTTTTGTTGACAAAATATTCGCTCCTATATAATAAAATATATTTTCAAAGGTAAATTAGCTATAAATTTCTGCCCTGAACCCTCATGTTCTTCAGGAAGGAATAATACTTTTTGCCGCGATAATATGGAAAACGATAATTTGAATAACTATATTTCCCACTGAAATTCAGAAGACTTGCACAAATAATGAAGTTACATTTATGTCCAGAAGCAAAACAAGGGACCATCTCAGCATTTGTTCAAGGATCAGGGAAAGTGGACGAAAAACCTGATCGAGATGGGAAGAATTTAATGGGAATTTGTAAAGAAAATAACATGCTCATGTGACTCTTAAGCATTATTTTAAAGCAATAGCTTTAAAATATATGCTTATATATAAGAAAAAAATTATTTAATTCTAACACAAAATTGAAATTTAATAACTGATTCTTCACCAGGAATGTTATAATCTCCAAATCATAGAAAAATGAACAAAATCATGAGAGCAATCTCTCACATCAAGATCGACATAAAAATAGAATATGTGGCAATTCCAAGAAGGGTAATGTTTAATAGCACATTTGTGATCATTTTTCCCCATTATGAAACTGAATAAAAGAGATCAACGAGCAAACTTCTGTGACGATATGTTACGGGCAATCATAAGATAATCATGGGTATTAGTTAAATAGAATGCAAAGGGCTTTATATTTTTATACGATCTTCCAAACAACTCTACACTCTTGTCAGAAATTAGAACAGATTATCACGATTTTTTTAAGAACAAAATGTTTTTTGCTTTGAGAGAACCGTCTTATTCAATTAAACATAGTTAATATAAAATAGTTTATTGCTATCATCGAACAAAAACAATTCAGTATCAAAATTTTGTGTTTAGCACAACACTAAATTTGTGATTACATCGTAGCAAAGCGAATTACATTATAAGCCCTACAAGCAATTATAATACTTGGTGTCAAAATCTAATATGTATAATTCGTTGTAGTTTCATATTTTGCCCTGTCATATATCGAGAACAAACATTTGCAATACAATACAAAAGACAATATTACTTGAATTGTATATTACCCGTCATGTTCTTGCCGATTGCTCTTTAAATTTACGCGCTATCTTTCGAATTGCTCATTCTGATTGGTGGTCCCCACTCCTAGATTGGGTCTCATCCCCACCCTTCATCGATTTTCTCATTTGCACCTGAGGTGCCCGCACGCATCTCCTGAGGTCAGTGAAAGTGCAAAATGCTGTGCAGGTCTGGGGTAAGGGGATATTAATTGTTACGTAGCATTATTTTTTAAATTTTTCAATATTTGCTGAAATAATTCCATTTTTTGAGTCCTGTATTAAAATATTACCACATATAACGATAAAAATAAATTTGTTTTAAAAACCTAAATAAACTAAAGTTATTGATTGTAAATTATTACAGTAAATGGAAATCTTTTTTCAACGTCTTTTTTAATCTGTAAGATTACGAAGAAAATATTCAAAACTGATATGAAGTATATTCTAGAACCATTTATATTCGCGCTCTAGACTCTCGCTCTTGCTTCATCCACGAGGCGTGTGCATAGCTTGTGATCAATCATTTCTCGCCCAAGTATTATTCCTTCACTCGCAACTCCAACTAATTTCTACTTTATTATCATTTATTATAATATGTAACACAAGTAAAATAAATACAAATTGTTTTACTGTGCTTTAATATATTTTCACTTGTTGCATTTACAAGGGAGTGTTGTTGCAAGGGTTACGTAATTATTTAGGGCGGGTTCAAGTGCTCGTTACGGGTGCGTTACAAGGGGAAGGGGTATTGAAAATACTCCAAATTTGCGTTACGTAATGTATGGACGCTCCCTTATCAGAATCCATGCTTTTTTGGGTCCTTGAAACAGAAAAATCGATCGACGGCAAAACGTCTGTCTGTCTGTTCGTTCGTCCATCTTGGTCAATGCTAGCGCGTAAACTGTACTGCCGATTTTCTTCAAAATTGATATTCCTCGATCGATTTAAATGATTTCGAGGCCCTCTGAGTTTGCCACGAACATTTTGATCTTGAAGTTCTTTGTAAATATTTTAAAATTTTTTCAAAATGACTCCAAACATTTTGATTAAACTTTGGCCTCGAATAGCGTAAAGAACGCCTAAGTGAAGGGTGAAGGTCACATTTTCGTAAAAATATCTCATTTTTCGAAAATTAACCGCGCTCAAAAAAGTTTTCGGTGTCTTCCTACAACTACAACATTGAAGATAGAGATTTTTTCTTAATGAAAAGTGTTCTTTAAAGACAAAGTTTGAAAGGAGATCATGTATTACAATTTATCAAAAAGATCAGTGTTTTTCGCGTAATTTTGTGTGAAATGTAGGCAGATTTTACATTTTCAACAAAGTTTCCCTCAGAAAACGGTTACAATTATTTCTTGAAATTTTCTCCTCGTATGTATCAAAGGACGGATAAACGTAATGTTGGTCTCCTTGTTGATGAAATCTGTATTTTCGAAAATTGTTCAATCTTGACATTTGAAAACTGCGTAATTGAAGGTAGAGATTCTTGCCTTAAACAGAATCAGTTCTAAAGCCTTAGACTTAGCTAATTAGCCTTAGCTAATAAGTCTTAGCTTAAGCCTTAGTAATTGCGCTACGCTTCCACTTGGCAGATTCCGATGGTATGAAACTTATATATCACAATATTTGTGTCCTTAAAAGAAAATTGCTTAGAAATCTGAAGGAGTTGGGTTTCGAACGCCATACCCATTGATTGCTAAGCGAGCGCCTTAGTCATTGCGCTACGCTACTACTTGGCAGATTCCGATGGTATGAAAATTATATATCACAATACTTGTGTTCTAATGAGAAAAAAGCTTAGAAATTTGAAGGAGTTGGGTTTCGAACGCCATACCCATTGATTGCTAAGCGAGCGCCTTAATAATTACGCTACGCTTCTACATGGCAGATTCCGATGGTATGAAACTTATATATCACATTATTTGCGTTCTGATTAGAAAAATGCTTAGAATATTGAAGGAGTTGCGTTTCGAACGCCCTACCCATTTATTGCTAAGCGAGAGCCTTAGTAATTGCGCTACGCTTCAACTTGGCAGATTCCGATGGTATGAAACTTATATATCACACAATTTGTGTTCTTATTAGAAAAAATTCTTAGAAATTTGAAGGAGTTGGGTTTCGAACGCCACACCCATTGATTGCTAAGCGAGCGCCTTAGTAATTGCGCTACGCTTGTACTTGGGAGATTCCGATGGTATGACACATATATATCACAATTTTTGTGTTCTTATTAGAAAAATGCTTAGAAATTTGAAGGAGTTGGCTTTCGAACGCCATACCTATTGATGGCTAGGCGAGCGCCTTAGTAATTGCGCTACGCTTCTACTTGGCAGATTCCGATGGTATGAAACTTATATATTTACAATTTTTGTGTTCTTATTAGAAAAATGCTTAGAAATATGAAGGAGTAGGGTTTCGAACGCTATACCCATTGATTGCTAAGCGAGCGCCTTAGTAATTGCGCTACGCTTCTACGTAGCAGATTCCGAAGGTATGAAACTTATATATCACAATTTTTGTGTTCATATTAGAAAAATGCTTAGAAATTTGAAAGAGTAGGGTTTTGAACGCTCTACCCATTGATTGCTAAGCGAGCGCCTTAGTAATTGCGCTACGCTTCTACTTGGCAGATTCCTAAGGTATGAAATTTATATATCACAATATTTGTGTTCTTACTAGAAAAATGCGTAGAAATTTGAAGGAGATGGGTTTTCGAACGCCATACCCATTGATTGCTAAACGAGCGCCTTAGTAATTGCGCTACGCTTCTACTTGGCAGATTTCGATGGTATGAAACTTATATATCACAATATTTGTGTTCTTTTAGAAAAATGCTTAGAAATTTGAAGGAGTTGGGTTTCGAACGCCATACCGATTGATTGTTAAGCGAGCGCCTTAGTAATTGCGCTACGCTACTACTTGGCAGATTCCGATGGTATGAAACTAATATATCGCAATCTTTGTGTTCTTATAAGAAAAAATGCTTAGAAATTTTAAGGAGTTGGGTTTCGAACGCCATACACATTGATTGCTAAGCGAGCGATTTAGTAATTGCGCTACGCTTCTACTTGGCAGAATCCGATGGTATTAAACTTATATATTACAATATTTGTGTTCTTATTATAAAAACGCTTAGAAATTTGAAGGAGTTGGGTTTCGAATGCCGTACCCATTGATTACTAAGCGAGCGCCTTAGTAATTGCGCTACGCTTCTACTAGGCAGATTCCGATGGTAAGAAACTTATATATCACAATATTTGTGTTCTTATTAGAAAAATGCTTAGAACTTTGAAGGAGTTGGGTTTCGAAAGCAATACCCATTGATTGCTAAACGAGCGCCTTAGTAATTGCGCTACGCTTCTACTTGGCAAATTCCGATGGTATGAAACTTATATATCACAATATTTGTGTTCTTATTAGAAAAATGCTTAGAAATTTGAAGGAGTTGGGTTTCGAGCGCCATACCCATTGATTGCTAGGCGAGCGCCTTAGTAATTGCGCTACGCTTCTACTTGGCATATTTCGATGGTATGAACTCATATATCACAATTTTTGTGTTCTTATTAGAAAAATGCTTAGAAATTTGAAGGAGTAGGGTTTCGAACGCTATACACATTGTTTGCTAAGCGAGCGCCTTAGTAATTGCGCTACGCTTCTACTCGGCAGATTACGAAGGTATGAAACTTATATATCACAATATTTGTGTTT
Source organism: Acheta domesticus (assembly GCA_031308135.1). NCBI lineage: Eukaryota > Metazoa > Arthropoda > Insecta > Orthoptera > Gryllidae > Acheta > Acheta domesticus. The sequence continues at coordinate 27,199 of JAHLJT010001651.1, forward strand.
CTTATTAGAAAAATGCTTAGTAATTTGAAGGAGTTGGTTTCGAACGCCATACCATTGATTGTAAAGCGAGCGCCTTAGTAATTGCGCTACGCTTCTACTTGGCAGATTCCGATGGTATGAAACTTATGTATCACAATATTAGTGTCCTTAAAAGATAATTACTTTGAAATTTGAAGGAGTTGGTTTCGAACGCCATACCCCTTGATTGCTAAGCGAGCGCCTTAGTAATTGCGCTACGCTTCTACTTGGCAGATTCCGATGGTATGAAACTTATATATTACACAATTTTGTGTTCTTATTAGAAAAATACAATAGAAATTTGAAGGACTTGGGTTTTCGAACGCCACACCCATTAATTACTAAGCGAGCGCCTTAGTAATTGCGCTACGCTTCTACTTGGCAGATTCCGATGGTATGAAACCTATATATCACAATACTTGTGTTCTAATGAGAAAAAAAGCTTAGAAATTTAAAGGAGTTGGGTTTCGAACGCCATACCCATTGATTGCTAAGCGAACGCCTTAGTAATTACGCTACGCTACTACTTGGCAGATTCCGATGGTATGAAACTTATATATCACATTATTTGTGTTCTGATTAGAAAAATGCTTAGAAATTTGAAGGAGTTGCGTTTCGAACGCCCTACCCATTGATTGCTAAGCGAGAGCCTTAGAAATTGCGCTACGCTTCCTCTTGGCAGATTCCGATGGTATTAAACTTATATATAACAATATTTGTGTCCTTAAAAGAAAATTACTTAGAAATTTGAAGGAGTTGGTTTTCGAACGCTCTAACCCATTGATTGCTAAGCGAGCGCCGTAGTAATGCGCTACGCTTCTACTTGGCAGATTCCGATGGTATGAAACTTATATATCAACACAATTTGTGTTCTTATTAGAAAAAATGCTAGAAATTTGAAGGAGTGCGTTTTCGAACGACACACCCATTGATTGCTAAGCGAGCGCCTTAGTAATTGCGCTACGCTTCTACTTGGCAGATTCCGATTCTATGACACTTTAATATCACATTTATGTGTTCTTATTAGAAAAAATGTTTAGAAATTTGAAGGAGTTGGGTTTCGAACGCTATACACATTGATTGCTAAGCGAGCGCCTTAGTAATTGCGCTACGCTTCTACTTAGCAGATTCCGAAGGTATGAAACTTATATATCACAATTTTTGTGTTCATATTAGAAAAATGCCTTAGAAATTTGAAGTAGTAGGGTTTCGAACGCTCTACCCATTGATTGCTAAGCGAGCGCCTTAGTAATTGGGCTACGCTTCTACTTGGCAGATTCCTAAGGTATGAAATTTATATATCACAATATTTGTGTACTTATTAGAAAAATGCTTAGAAATTTGAAGGAGTTGGGTTTCGAACGCCATACCCATTGATTGCTAAGCGAGCGCCTTAGTAATTGCGCTACGCTTCTACTTGGCAGATTCCGATGGTATGAAACTTATATATCACAATATTTGTGTTCTTATTAGAAAAATGCTTAGAAATTTGAAGGAGTTGGGTTTCGAACGCCATACCCATTGATTGCTAAGCGAGCGCCTTAGTAATTGCGCTACGCTTCTACTTGGCAGATTCCGATGGTATGAAACTTATATATCACAATATTTGTGTTCTTATTAGAAAAAATGCTTAGAAATTTGAAGGAGTTGGGTTTCGAACGCCATACCCATTGATTGCTAAGCGAGCGCCTTAGTAATTGCGCTACGCTTCTACTTGGCAGATTCCGATGGTATGAAACTTATATATCACAATATTTGTGTTCTTATTAGAAAAATGCTTAGAAATTTGAAGGAGTTGGGTTTCGAACGCCATACCCATTGATTGCTAAGCGAGCGCCTTAGTAATTGCGCTACGCTTCTACTTGGCAGATTCCGATGGTATGAAACTTATATATCACAATATTTGTGTTCTTATTAGAAAAATGCTTAGAAATTTGAAGGAGTTGGGTTTCGAACGCCATACCCATTGATTGCTAAGCGAGCGCCTTAGTAATTGCGCTACGCTTCTACTTGGCAGATTCCGATGGTATGAAACTTATATATCACAATATTTGTGTTCTTATTAGAAAAATGCTTAGAAATTTGAAGGAGTTGGGTTTCGAACGCCATACCCATTGATTGCTAAGCGAGCGCCTTAGTAATTGCGCTACGCTTCTACTTGGCAGATTCCGATGGTATGAAACTTATATATCACAATATTTGTGTTCTTATTAGAAAAATGCTTAGAAATTTGAAGGAGTTGGGTTTCGAACGCCATACCCATTGATTGCTAAGCGAGCGCCTTAGTAATTGCGCTACGCTTCTACTTGGCAGATTCCGATGGTATGAAACTTATATATCACAATATTTGTGTTCTTATTAGAAAAATGCTTAGAAATTTGAAGGAGTTGGGTTTCGAACGCCATACCCATTGATTGCTAAGCGAGCGCCTTAGTAATTGCGCTACGCTTCTACTTGGCAGATTCCGATGGTATGAAACTTATATATCACAATATTTGTGTTCTTATTAGAAAAATGCTTAGAAATTTGAAGGAGTTGGGTTTCGAACGCCATACCCATTGATTGCTAAGCGAGCGCCTTAGTAATTGCGCTACGCTTCTACTTGGCAGATTCCGATGGTATGAAACTTATATATCACAATATTTGTGTTCTTATTAGAAAAATGCTTAGAAATTTGAAGGAGTTGGGTTTCGAACGCCATACCCATTGATTGCTAAGCGAGCGCCTTAGTAATTGCGCTACGCTTCTACTTGGCAGATTCCGATGGTATGAAACTTATATATCACAATATTTGTGTTCTTATTAGAAAAATGCTTAGAAATTTGAAGGAGTTGGGTTTCGAACGCCATACCCATTGATTGCTAAGCGAGCGCCTTAGTAATTGCGCTACGCTTCTACTTGGCAGATTCCGATGGTATGAAACTTATATATCACAATATTTGTGTTCTTATTAGAAAAAATGCTTAGAAATTTGAAGGAGTTGGGTTTCGAACGCCATACCCATTGATTGCTAAGCGAGCGCCTTAGTAATTGCGCTACGCTTCTACTTGGCAGATTCCGATGGTATGAAACTTATATATCACAATATTTGTGTTCTTATTAGAAAAATGCTTAGAAATTTGAAGGAGTTGGGTTTCGAACGCCATACCCATTGATTGCTAAGCGAGCGCCTTAGTAATTGCGCTACGCTTCTACTTGGCAGATTCCGATGGTATGAAACTTATATATCACAATATTTGTGTTCTTATTAGAAAAATGCTTAGAAATTTGAAGGAGTTGGGTTTCGAACGCCATACCCATTGATTGCTAAGCGAGCGCCTTAGTAATTGCGCTACGCTTCTACTTGGCAGATTCCGATGGTATGAAACTTATATATCACAATATTTGTGTTCTTATTAGAAAAAATGCTTAGAAATTTGAAGGAGTTGGGTTTCGAACGCCATACCCATTGATTGCTAAGCGAGCGCCTTAGTAATTGCGCTACGCTTCTACTTGGCAGATTCCGATGGTATGAAACTTATATATCACAATATTTGTGTTCTTATTAGAAAAATGCTTAGAAATTTGAAGGAGTTGGGTTTCGAACGCCATACCCATTGATTGCTAAGCGAGCGCCTTAGTAATTGCGCTACGCTTCTACTTGGCAGATTCCGATGGTATGAAACTTATATATCACAATATTTGTGTTCTTATTAGAAAAATGCTTAGAAATTTGAAGGAGTTGGGTTTCGAACGCCATACCCATTGATTGCTAAGCGAGCGCCTTAGTAATTGCGCTACGCTTCTACTTGGCAGATTCCGATGGTATGAAACTTATATATCACAATATTTGTGTTCTTATTAGAAAAATGCTTAGAAATTTGAAGGAGTTGGGTTTCGAACGCCATACCCATTGATTGCTAAGCGAGCGCCTTAGTAATTGCGCTACGCTTCTACTTGGCAGATTCCGATGGTATGAAACTTATATATCACAATATTTGTGTTCTTATTAGAAAAATGCTTAGAAATTTGAAGGAGTTGGGTTTCGAACGCCATACACATTGATTGCTAAGCGAGCGCCTTAGTAATTGCGCTACGCTTCTACTTGGCAGATTCCGATGGTATGAAACTTATATATCACAATATTTGTGTTCTTATTAGAAAAATGCTTAGAAATTTGAAGGAGTTGGGTTTCGAACGCCATACCCATTGATTGCTAAGCGAGCGCCTTAGTAATTGCGCTACGCTTCTACTTGGCAGATTCCGATGGTATGAAACTTATATATCACAATATTTGTGTTCTTATTAGAAAAATGCTTAGAAATTTGAAGGAGTTGGGTTTCGAACGCCATACCCATTGATTGCTAAGCGAGCGCCTTAGTAATTGCGCTACGCTTCTACTTGGCAGATTCCGATGGTATGAAACTTATATATCACAATATTTGTGTTCTTATTAGAAAAATGCTTAGAAATTTGAAGGAGTTGGGTTTCGAACGCCATACCCATTGATTGCTAAGCGAGCGCCTTAGTAATTGCGCTACGCTTCTACTTGGCAGATTCCGATGGTATGAAACTTATATATCACAATATTTGTGTTCTTATTAGAAAAATGCTTAGAAATTTGAAGGAGTTGGGTTTCGAACGCCATACCCATTGATTGCTAAGCGAGCGCCTTAGTAATTGCGCTACGCTTCTACTTGGCAGATTCCGATGGTATGAAACTTATATATCACAATATTTGTGTTCTTATTAGAAAAAATGCTTAGAAATTTGAAGGAGTTGGGTTTCGAACGCCATACCCATTGATTGCTAAGCGAGCGCCTTAGTAATTGCGCTACGCTTCTACTTGGCAGATTCCGATGGTATGAAACTTATATATCACAATATTTGTGTTCTTATTAGAAAAATGCTTAGAAATTTGAAGGAGTTGGGTTTCGAACGCCATACCCATTGATTGCTAAGCGAGCGCCTTAGTAATTGCGCTACGCTTCTACTTGGCAGATTCCGATGGTATGAAACTTATATATCACAATATTTGTGTTCTTATTAGAAAAAATGCTTAGAAATTTGAAGGAGTTGGGTTTCGAACGCCATACCCATTGATTGCTAAGCGAGCGCCTTAGTAATTGCGCTACGCTTCTACTTGGCAGATTCCGATGGTATGAAACTTATATATCACAATATTTGTGTTCTTATTAGAAAAAATGCTTAGAAATTTGAAGGAGTTGGGTTTCGAACGCCATACCCATTGATTGCTAAGCGAGCGCCTTAGTAATTGCGCTACGCTTCTACTTGGCAGATTCCGATGGTATGAAACTTATATATCACAATATTTGTGTTCTTATTAGAAAAATGCTTAGAAATTTGAAGGAGTTGGGTTTCGAACGCCATACCCATTGATTGCTAAGCGAGCGCCTTAGTAATTGCGCTACGCTTCTACTTGGCAGATTCCGATGGTATGAAACTTATATATCACAATATTTGTGTTCTTATTAGAAAAATGCTTAGAAATTTGAAGGAGTTGGGTTTCGAACGCCATACCATTGATTGCTAAGCGAGCGCCTTAGTAATTGCGCTACGCTTCTACTTGGCAGATTCCGATGGTATGAAACTTATATATCACAATATTTGTGTTCTTATTAGAAAAATGCTTAGAAATTTGAAGGAGTTGGGTTTCGAACGCCATACCATTGATTGCTAAGCGAGCGCCTTAGTAATTGCGCTACGCTTCTACTTGGCAGATTCCGATGGTATGAAACTTATATATCACAATATTTGTGTTCTTATTAGAAAAAATGCTTAGAAATTTGAAGGAGTTGGGTTTCGAACGCCATACCCATTGATTGCTAAGCGAGCGCCTTAGTAATTGCGCTACGCTTCTACTTGGCAGATTCCGATGGTATGAAACTTATATATCACAATATTTGTGTTCTTATTAGAAAAATGCTTAGAAATTTGAAGGAGTTGGGTTTCGAACGCCATACCCATTGATTGCTAAGCGAGCGCCTTAGTAATTGCGCTACGCTTCTACTTGGCAGATTCCGATGGTATGAAACTTATATATCACAATATTTGTGTTCTTATTAGAAAAAATGCTTAGAAATTTGAAGGAGTTGGGTTTCGAACGCCATACCCATTGATTGCTAAGCGAGCGCCTTAGTAATTGCGCTACGCTTCTACTTGGCAGATTCCGATGGTATGAAACTTATATATCACAATATTTGTGTTCTTATTAGAAAAAATGCTTAGAAATTTGAAGGAGTTGGGTTTCGAACGCCATACCCATTGATTGCTAAGCGAGCGCCTTAGTAATTGCGCTACGCTTCTACTTGGCAGATTCCGATGGTATGAAACTTATATATCACAATATTTGTGTTCTTATTAGAAAAATGCTTAGAAATTTGAAGGAGTTGGGTTTCGAACGCCATACCCATTGATTGCTAAGCGAGCGCCTTAGTAATTGCGCTACGCTTCTACTTGGCAGATTCCGATGGTATGAAACTTATATATCACAATATTTGTGTTCTTATTAGAAAAAATGCTTAGAAATTTGAAGGAGTTGGGTTTCGAACGCCATACCCATTGATTGCTAAGCGAGCGCCTTAGTAATTGCGCTACGCTTCTACTTGGCAGATTCCGATGGTATGAAACTTATATATCACAATATTTGTGTTCTTATTAGAAAAATGCTTAGAAATTTGAAGGAGTTGGGTTTCGAACGCCATACCCATTGATTGCTAAGCGAGCGCCTTAGTAATTGCGCTACGCTTCTACTTGGCAGATTCCGATGGTATGAAACTTATATATCACAATATTTGTGTTCTTATTAGAAAAAATGCTTAGAAATTTGAAGGAGTTGGGTTTCGAACGCCATACCCATTGATTGCTAAGCGAGCGCCTTAGTAATTGCGCTACGCTTCTACTTGGCAGATTCCGATGGTATGAAACTTATATATCACAATATTTGTGTTCTTATTAGAAAAATGCTTAGAAATTTGAAGGAGTTGGGTTTCGAACGCCATACCCATTGATTGCTAAGCGAGCGCCTTAGTAATTGCGCTACGCTTCTACTTGGCAGATTCCGATGGTATGAAACTTATATATCACAATATTTGTGTTCTTATTAGAAAAATGCTTAGAAATTTGAAGGAGTTGGGTTTCGAACGCCATACCATTGATTGCTAAGCGAGCGCCTTAGTAATTGCGCTACGCTTCTACTTGGCAGATTCCGATGGTATGAAACTTATATATCACAATATTTGTGTTCTTATTAGAAAAATGCTTAGAAATTTGAAGGAGTTGGGTTTCGAACGCCATACCCATTGATTGCTAAGCGAGCGCCTTAGTAATTGCGCTACGCTTCTACTTGGCAGATTCCGATGGTATGAAACTTATATATCACAATATTTGTGTTCTTATTAGAAAAATGCTTAGAAATTTGAAGGAGTTGGGTTTCGAACGCCATACCCATTGATTGCTAAGCGAGCGCCTTAGTAATTGCGCTACGCTTCTACTTGGCAGATTCCGATGGTATGAAACTTATATATCACAATATTTGTGTTCTTATTAGAAAAATGCTTAGAAATTTGAAGGAGTTGGGTTTCGAACGCCATACCCATTGATTGCTAAGCGAGCGCCTTAGTAATTGCGCTACGCTTCTACTTGGCAGATTCCGATGGTATGAAACTTATATATCACAATATTTGTGTTCTTATTAGAAAAATGCTTAGAAATTTGAAGGAGTTGGGTTTCGAACGCCATACCCATTGATTGCTAAGCGAGCGCCTTAGTAATTGCGCTACGCTTCTACTTGGCAGATTCCGATGGTATGAAACTTATATATCACAATATTTGTGTTCTTATTAGAAAAATGCTTAGAAATTTGAAGGAGTTGGGTTTCGAACGCCATACCCATTGATTGCTAAGCGAGCGCCTTAGTAATTGCGCTACGCTTCTACTTGGCAGATTCCGATGGTATGAAACTTATATATCACAATATTTGTGTTCTTATTAGAAAAAATGCTTAGAAATTTGAAGGAGTTGGGTTTCGAACGCCATACCCATTGATTGCTAAGCGAGCGCCTTAGTAATTGCGCTACGCTTCTACTTGGCAGATTCCGATGGTATGAAACTTATATATCACAATATTTGTGTTCTTATTAGAAAAATGCTTAGAAATTTGAAGGAGTTGGGTTTCGAACGCCATACCCATTGATTGCTAAGCGAGCGCCTTAGTAATTGCGCTACGCTTCTACTTGGCAGATTCCGATGGTATGAAACTTATATATCACAATATTTGTGTTCTTATTAGAAAAAATGCTTAGAAATTTGAAGGAGTTGGGTTTCGAACGCCATACCCATTGATTGCTAAGCGAGCGCCTTAGTAATTGCGCTACGCTTCTACTTGGCAGATTCCGATGGTATGAAACTTATATATCACAATATTTGTGTTCTTATTAGAAAAATGCTTAGAAATTTGAAGGAGTTGGGTTTCGAACGCCATACCCATTGATTGCTAAGCGAGCGCCTTAGTAATTGCGCTACGCTTCTACTTGGCAGATTCCGATGGTATGAAACTTATATATCACAATATTTGTGTTCTTATTAGAAAAATGCTTAGAAATTTGAAGGAGTTGGGTTTCGAACGCCATACCCATTGATTGCTAAGCGAGCGCCTTAGTAATTGCGCTACGCTTCTACTTGGCAGATTCCGATGGTATGAAACTTATATATCACAATATTTGTGTTCTTATTAGAAAAATGCTTAGAAATTTGAAGGAGTTGGGTTTCGAACGCCATACCCATTGATTGCTAAGCGAGCGCCTTAGTAATTGCGCTACGCTTCTACTTGGCAGATTCCGATGGTATGAAACTTATATATCACAATATTTGTGTTCTTATTAGAAAAATGCTTAGAAATTTGAAGGAGTTGGGTTTCGAACGCCATACCCATTGATTGCTAAGCGAGCGCCTTAGTAATTGCGCTACGCTTCTACTTGGCAGATTCCGATGGTATGAAACTTATATATCACAATATTTGTGTTCTTATTAGAAAAATGCTTAGAAATTTGAAGGAGTTGGGTTTCGAACGCCATACCCATTGATTGCTAAGCGAGCGCCTTAGTAATTGCGCTACGCTTCTACTTGGCAGATTCCGATGGTATGAAACTTATATATCACAAGTATTTGTGTTCTTATTAGAAAAACGCTTAGAAATTTGAAGGAGTTGGGTTTCGATCGCCATACCCATTGACTGCTAAGCGAGCGCCTTAGTAATTGCGCGCG
>JAHLJT010001652.1:0-17977 GCA_031308135.1 Acheta domesticus
AAAAATTTGTCTCCACGATACATTTAATGTTAGGTTTGAGGAGTCTTAAGCATATTAGAGACTAATGTATCATTAATACTATAATTAGCAGGAAAAAAGCACAGCAATTACTATTTGGCTACAGGTAGATGTCACATTGGGACTAGGAACGTTTCTTCTAATTTGTGCTTGTATTTTGTTTAATGCCATTTAATCTTGTATGTTTTTAGTATTTAACCATCTTAAGTATTATACTTGTTTTTCTTTCGTCATTTTTTGTATATCTCCATCCCAGTAATATAACCTATTAGTATGTCTTCTGTAATGTTCATCTAACGCTTCTAGGGCTGCTTTATGTACACAATCCTTTAAAACTTGTTAGTTAGTTATTAGACACTCATTAAATGATGACATACGTTTCTCGTCGAGTTTTTGTTTGTATAAATATACTGTACTATCATTTTCTAAACTATCAATGTTCTATTGAAAATTAGTGTACATTTTATATTTTATATTGAATTTGATATTATCATTTTGTGTTTTCTTTTGGTAGAGAAAGAATATTTTAGCTTTTATTAAGTAGTGATCACTACCACAGTAGAATCCTCTGTATGTTCTTACATCGTGTCACTGCAGTGCAGAATTTTGTCTTATTATTACATAGTCTGTGACAGAATATTGTTTCATAGAATATTGGTGTCCTGTATTTGTGTAAATCATTTTATGCTGAAAAAAACATTTAAAATTTTCGGTGAATTTTGTGTACATAATTCAGTGAGACGTTCTCCATTATCATTTAACGTTTTTACCACCTTATCTTGCGGTTTTTTGCCTATTCTTCCATTAAAGTCACCGGCAACAATGATTTGTCTCGTGAGTCCTATATTTGAAATAAGTAAGTTTAATGTTTAATAAAAAATATCTTTTGTGTTTTTTGAAGATGTTCCACTTACACCATAAACTCCTATAATTGTGAGTTTTGTTGCATATAAATTTAAGTTTTCATAATAAAATAGGTTTAACCCTATTTTATTGTGATATTGTGATTTTTCTGTGATGTAATGTATTTGATAAGTTGGTAGAGTTGTAAAACAATTTTGGAATTACTTTCCGCCGCTTTACGTCCGTGAATATGAAATAGAGTTCTGAGAAGGCTCGCGTGGTAAAATTGTTTATTACGAAACTATTAACTTGTTGGTCAATTAAAAACTTAATGAATGAACAGTTAATTTTTAAAAAATTTTATTGTTTGTCAATGTAAATTTAACGAAAGTTAAGTTAAGGTATTTAAGTTCTCAGACTTCTTTGCAGAATTAATAAAAAAACTTAAAAAATGTTCCGAATGTGGAAATAAGCTCAACACTCCCTCGGCGAGGCTTCCAGAAATCGCTCTCTGATACAGCACACCTGCATAGGAAGACTAACGAATAGCGTCATTAGAAAGCGCCCGACTGGGCGAGAGAAATTCTCGGGGAGTGAGCTAGCTGTGGAGATGAATTTCCTACTTCACAGCCCTCGCACATATTTCAAGCGCCCGAGGTGGCAACTCGCAGGACGAATGGGCGCGCCCGGCCCACACTCCCCCAACTCTCCAACCTCTCCCCGTCTCGTCCCGTCTCGACGCTCTCCTTCAGTCTCGCCACATTTAGTCCTGTCTCGACTTCTTTCTTCTCGTTCCGTCCCGTCGTGTCACGTCTTGACTTGGCTCTATCCGTCTCCTTCGAACGCGGACCATCTCGTCATACGTTTTACCCACGTGGAATGCGGAATGCAAATGTCGAACATGCTTCTCTTTACACGATCTACACTCTACAGTATGTCTCGAGATTAACATGTCACCGTAGATCTTCGTTAACACGTACTTGCATCACCCGAATTTCACCGACGACGCACAAAATTTGAGCCCAGAAAGGAAATGTAGTATAATAAATATATATTTTTACTTTCCTGTATTAATATTATTATTATTCCTCAAAATCACGACTAAAGATGTTATGTGTCGGTTGAATATAAAATCTACTCCAGGTGGCAACCAGCTACCTAAGTAGTAGATCTAGGGACTGTCGGAGCCTCTACAATACTTTGCGCAAGATGTGGACTGTTCCAAATAAAGCGATTTCTTGCACTTCCCAGTCCTTTGAATTACCTGGGAGTTTAGACAAGTTCTAACTGAAATTTTGAACCCGGGGCGGGGCCAGAGCCGTGTGGACAGCGGGAGAGATGGCTGGTGGAGGGCTGGTGGAGTGTGGGCCAAGAGCAAGGGGCTATGGTGGGCCATGAGCGTGAAGCATCCACGGTGGTGAAAGGCATTTTCTTGATATCTGCATTTGAGACCGTCTACTAGACAGCTGTGTAATTTGGAGGAACTGTGGTGCTGTGAGAGTGATCTAGGTTGGAAAATCCAGCCATGTGTGCCTCGTAACCTTACAATACATTCTGCAATGTTACATCAATTTGGTTTTTCTTGCTGTGTTAGTCAAGTAGCATCGCGTGGTCAGTGTGTGCCTTTAATTTTGTATTTTCGCAACATTGCAAGAGTTTTGTGGAATTGTTAAAGTTTTTTTTGTATTCTTTGACAAAAGGCACGTTAAGGTTCATTACATTGCTTGTTCTATCCATTTTGCTCATTGGTTTGAATTGAAGATTCGCAGGACGCAAGTTCGAGTTCACAGATCACACTTAACCCTCGGGTTGTTTCCTGCCATCCGTTACTGCGACCCACAGTCGCCTCGGGGCATCCCCCCGCAGGGCCCGGCAAGGGGTCCCTCCGATCGCCAGTCGGCATTACTAAACCCTACGGGATTTTCACTGACTGCTGAAGGCAGCCTCCTTCGCTGGCTAATGCAAGGTTCGGGCCTCCACTCTAATCAGTGGCCTGGTGTGCCAATCCAGTTTCTCTCCTGTACCCTCTATAGGCCGACAACAGGAAGTCCAAAGGTTCATGACCCTTCCCTCTCTACTTACTTCCCACTCTCCTCTAAATAGAGTACTTCTTCGTCTGACCCCTCACCTTCAACCTATTCAGCAAGGGAGGCCCTACCGGTAGCTAGTTTACCACTGGCATAGCTCTCAGGCTCATGGGGGTACTAAAGCTCCACCACCAACTGCAAGGTCGTGTACTTTCTAGGTGGAGTTATTATTATTATTATTATTATTATTATTATTATTATTATTATTATTATTCCATTACATCACGACTAAAGATCTTATGAGTCGGCTGAATATAAAATCTACTCCAGGTTGCAACCAGCTACCTAAGGAGCAGATTCGGTGACTATCAGTGCCTCTACAATACTTTACGCAAAACGTGGGCTGTTCCAAATAAAGCAATTTCTTGCACTTCCCAGTCTTTTGAATTACCTGGGAGTTTAGACAAGTTCTTACTCAAATTTTGCGGAACAAATCCCAGAGCTCCGATAACTATCTGGACGACCTGTGTTTTTACGCCCCACATTCGGCTGATCTCGATTTCCAAACTCTTGTATTTAAGACGTTTCTCTGCCTCCTTGGTAACGACGTTTTGAGCGCAAGGTACAGCAACATCGATAAGTAAACACGATTTTTTCGCCAAATCCCGGATAACTATATCCGGTTAGTTTGCCGCTATCGTGCGATCAGTTTGCATTTGTTGGTCGTACAAGATAGTACACACTCCAACAGACGTCACCGGTTTCGGTGAGTGTTCGTACCACTTGGAGCATGTGTTTGGAACTTCGAGGGCGGTACAGATCTGCCAGTGGAGGTAGCTACACACCCTGTCATGTCTTTTAAGGTATTCTGTCTTTGCTAGGATTGGACAAGCTGAGACAATATGATCAATGGTTTCTACTTGCTCCAGGCAAATGCGGCATTTGTCATCTTGGGAAATTTTGAGAACCGCTTTATCATAATGTCGTGTTCTCAAGGCCTGATCTTGGGCAGCTATTACAAGTGCTTCCGATTCTGGCTTCATCCTTCCCCTTTTAAGCCACATAAATGATTGATCTTTATTGATCTGAACCTTGTCCATTCGTTTCAAGTATTGTCCGTGGAGTGGTTTGTCTCTCCACGATTTCTTTAACAATTTTTGTGTCTCACACTTCATGTTAAGCAGCATCAGAAGTTCAGTGTCTGTGTTATTCGACGTGTCTTGCCTAGTTTTCTTCGCAATGTTTCTTGCTACACTAACAATGCCTCTGTTTCCCATTCTTCGGTCAGATTTCATGACCTGCCTCATTAGAGGGTCGTCTTGATGGCTGACTACATACTTCCCCAACCCGACTATTGCGTTGTGCCAGGAGGCCTCAATTTGTCTGAGGCCTCTTCCTCCTTCCTTACGTGCCACATAAAGTCTATGTATATCAGCTCGAGGGTGGGAAACATGATGCATTGTTAGCAGTTTTCTGGTTTTCGATCCATGGTGCGAATTTCTTGCTCAGTCCAGTCCACTAGTCCAAAACTGTATTCGGCTACAGGTACCGCCAAACTACCTATTGCAGATATTTTATTCCTGGAATTCAGAGCGGACTGCAGGACCAGTCTCACTCTCCTATAATACTCCCTACGAATTCTCTCTTTCATTCTGTCATTCGAGATGGTTTCACATTCTTCAATGCCCAGATATGAGTAAGTTTTACCTGGCTCAAGATCTTGAATCACAGTGTGCGTATCAATTTCAATGTTCTCAGACGTTGTGAGTTTCCCTCTTTTTAAATTGATTTTTGCACACTTGTCAAGACCAAACTTCATGCAGATGTCATTGCTAAAGTCATTCACGACAGACAGCATTTGGGAGAGAATCGCTTCATTCTTAGCAAATACTTTCAGATCATCCATGTAACACAAATGTGATACTGGCCTTTCATCACCATGGAGCTTAAAACCAAAGTGAGCTTGCGACAACTGTCTCGATAGTGGGATCAAACTAATGCAAAACAGCAGAGGGGATAGTGAATCTCCTTGAAAAATACCCCTGTTAATCTGAATACTTCTGGTTTCTACTGCTTCCTTTCCGCTGTGTATTAGTAACCTGGTACTCCACGACTTCATACTAGCCTTGCAAAATTCAATAAGTCTAGGATGAAATTGATAGATCTCCAGGGTCTTCAAAATCCAATCGTGTGGTACACTATCAAAGGCCTTTTGGTAGTCAATCCAAGCCATGCTCAAATTACGTTTGCGTTTCTTTACATCATTCAAGATGACTTTATTCAGTAGCAAGATTTCCTTACAGCCATAAGAGCCTTTACGACATCCTTTTTGTTCAGTTGGCATTAGATGATTCTTATCTAGATGTCTATACATTTTGTCAGCTATGGCTGAAGTTATAAGTTTGTACAGTACTGGCAGACAAGTAATTGGCCTGTAGTTCTTCGCGAAAGAGCTGTCTCCCGCTTTGGGTAGCAAATACGTGATGCCGCATGTGAGCCATTCCGGGATTTCCTTTGGGTTTTCAAAAGTTTTATTAACAGCCTTTGCTAGATGAGAATGTATTGCTGTTAATTTCTTAATCCAATAAATCTGGATCTTATCAATCCCGGGGGACTTCCAGTTTCCCATGTTCTTAATTGCTTGGGAGAGGTCCTCTTCCGAGAATTGGTGAACATCTTCCACTCTTTCTACAAGTTCATCGGCAGCATCAACTTCAGATTGAAGCCAAGATGCGTCTTTGTTGTAGGATCTGCTCTCTTCCCAGATTCCAGCCCAAAATGCTTCGACGTCATCTTTTGAAGGAGTAACAGCTTTGCCATTCGGTTTTTGAGTCAGATTGCGATAGAATCTCTTCGCGTCTGTTTCAAACAACCGGTTCTGTACACGGAAATCTATTCTACGTTTGTACCTTCTTATTCGTTGAGCCCATGCTTGAATTTTCTCTTTTAGCTTCTCAACTACCATTAGCCTGCTGGTGTCATTTTCAATTTGGTATTTTTGTTCAACATTGAATATTTTTCGTTGAACTTTAGAGGTGTGCGTTGATTTAGAAGATGCCTCAGCTAAGAGTGATATTTCACGCCGGGTGTCGGCTATCCATTTCATAATTCTGTTCATCCATGGGGGTACAGAGCTGTTTACTCTGTTTTGCTGTCGGCCGACGGTGTTCTTGGTTGGCCCCAAAATTATCTGAGATACTAGATATCCAGTTGCATATATGATGTGATTGATTTCAGTAATATCTAGATCTCTGCCTGGGGTCTCCACCACCTCATTTAAGACAGAATTCACTGTTTCTATCAGTCTTTTAGCTTTGGCATTTTCGTATATTCTCCTCAACGGTTCGCGAGATTCAAACGGAAGTTTCTAAGTAACTCTTTCTATCTCGCGCCGAAGGAGATTTCGCATCATGCCCTTATCGTGTAATTCATTGCCAGATGAGTTTTCACCACTGACGTGTGTTTCACTGGAAAGTGATGAACCTTCCACGGGATCATCATTTTCAAGTTCTACATGTTCGTCATGTGGATTGTTCGAGCGAAGTACATACTCCGCATTTCTCTCAATGTCAGCAAGTTGTTCTGCTGTGAATTTTCCACTGCTGAGTATGTATCGTCGTTGACTGGCAAGTTTCTTTGAGTCTAGGGTAGGTCTCATATCTGGGTTCCGCTCTCTCCATACCTTGAAAACTTCTATTTCTGAGCCCCCATTTTTCGCTTTTGCATAGTAAAAGCACTACATCACCTCCTTTAATTCATCCCGGGTCCATCTCTGACGATGGCTTCGAGCTACTGCCGGCTCTGGGTCCCTGGGACTAACACCCGTGGGATGGCCAGACGTCGACAAGGTGACATTAGCTCGGTTTCTGAGCAGGTATGGGACATTGGTAGAACAAGGCACGTTAAGATTCATTACATTTCTTGTTCTATCCATTTTGCTCATTGGTTTGAATTGAGGATTCGCAGGACGCAAGTTCGAGTTCACAGATCACACTTAACCCTCGGGTTGTTTCCTGCCATCCGTTACTGCGACCCACAGTGGCCTCGGGGCATCCCCCCGCAGGGCCCAGCAAGAGGTCCCTCCGATCGCCAGTCGGCATTACTAAACCCTACGGGATTTTCACTGACTGCTGAAGGCAGGCTCCTTCGCTGGCTAATGCAAGGTTCGGGCCTCCACTCTAATCAGTGGCCTGGTGTGCCAACCCAGTTTCTCTCCTGTACCCTCTATGGGCCGACAGCAGGAAGTCCAAAGGTTCATGACCCTTCCCTCTCTACTTACTTCCCACTCTCCTCAAAATGGAGTACTTCTTCGTCTGACCCCTGACCTTCAACCTATTCAGCAAGGGAGGCCCTACCGGTAGCTAGGCTACCACTGACATAGCTTTAAGGCTCATGGGGGTACTCAAGCTCCACCACTAACTCCAAGGTCGTGTACTCCCTAGGTGGAGTTATTATTATTATTATTATTATTATTATTATTATTATTATTATTATTATACAGCCTGATCATTCCTAATAGGGCACAGGCCTCCTGCGTAACACAGAGAAGTTTTCCACGCTACCTTGATTTCCCGCATACATACGTTTGTGCGCGGTGTAGGGAAAGTTATGTTAGGCTGCGCGATAAAACGGTGGATTTTCGGCAAAAAAAATCATTGCCAGGTCCTCACGAAAAGGTGGATAAATCCTGTTGCTAAAGTAAGAAAAATATCCTCTAGCACGTGGTGTAGCCAGCATCCCTGTTTTGTGGGTCCTTGATACCGAGAAAACCATTGACGGCAAAACGTATGTCCCTCCGTCCGTCTGTCCGGTGTATGTAAACAATAGCGCCTAAATCAGGGTTGTCCAACCTGTGGCAATTGTATTCCGCGAAAGGTTATTAGTCAAAAATGAAAGTCCCTTCCATCCATCGGGCAAGAACATAGTGCACTGAGCCCTGCAGTGGTCAAAACTTCCTTTAATGTACGAATGGGTTAAGTTTACATTCAAGGAAATTTATTGTCTAGTAAATGTGGAACTTTAAAATCATTCCGATGGGGTGGTGCGGCCTGATATCACGCATTGTACCATTGCCTACCCTCTCCGTTCGTTTCGAAGCAACCGGACAAAGTGCCGAGACCAACAATATTAGGAAGTCAGGTGTAGATCACCAAGTAATGAAAATATGCTCCATAATCTTTGACTTTAAATGTGGGCTTTGAAGTTTTGCAAGTTGGACACCCATGGACTAAAACATGCGTAGGATGTTTTCCAAATTGATGAAACTGCTGTCGATATGGCTCGAGTCGAAGCATTGAGATTCTGAGAAATATTTTTTCTGAAAAATATTGTTTAAAATTGGGGGTTACTTTACATGACGTCCCTGGGACATTTTCAAATTTTTCTCAAAAATGGCTACCAAATTTTTTCTTTAAATTTCTTGTAAGAATAATGTACAATACACGTATAAAGGTGGCATAATTCAGATTTTTACAGTAAACAATGAATTTTCGAAAAATACCAAATTTTGATTTTTTCAGCGATTTCCTAAAACCTGAAGTAAGAGATTTTTCCTTCGAATAAAATTTGTTCTATGTAGGGAGTTCTTTTATTAAGCTCCTGAACATTTTAAAATAAATTTAGTAGTTTTTGCGCAATATTGCGTGAAACATGCACAATTTCCAAAAGATGAAAACAAGATTTTCTCGAAAACCGCTCTAAATTTGTTCTTTAAACATTTACTCTAACAAAAGTGTACAAGGATAGTGTAAAATGTGCCCTATATGAATAGTGTCTAATGTGTTCTATGAGATGACACATACGCCATATTGTTCTAGTTTTTTTGTTTTTTCAAAAATCTAACTTTTTCATAAATTATAAACCTTCTACCGTTACCTATTGTTATTCTTATTAAAACTAAACACTCCCTAAGACGATTCTGGCAAAACCAGGAGCCGAGGAATTAAAATTAAACTATATAAAATATTTAGAATTATAAAATTTAAACTGGAACAGCATAAATTTAACGAATATAAACACTTAACGAAACAAGTTCATCCCCAATCAAAAAAGCTCTGGTCAACTCTCAAAAGAATCTGTAAAGAAAAAAACATCTATTCCAATCCTTAAACAACATTCCATTACACCAATAAATGACTACGACAAAACTCAATTACTAGGTCTTCATTTCCAAAATACGTTCACTCCTAATTCAACCACTGATATTTACTTTAACAATCTTGTTAGCAATTTTCTCTATCTTCCAAATTTTAATGATCCCCAAAATATTGATTGTATTTCCCCTTTTGAAATTCATCCAATTATTAAAAAACTAAAAACTCGCAAATCTCCTGGATACTATCAATAATCAAACACCAAAGTGTAAAAGCTCAATTGCTGCTATTACTTCTATTCTGAATTCCACATTGAGATTGAATTACTCTCCAACTACCTAGAAAATAGCAATCGTACTTCCCTTTTATAAACCACAAAAAGATCCTAGGGACCCATCGAACTGTCGATATACAAGTTTACGTTCCTCTCTTTCCAAGATATTTGAAACCCTTATACCTCACAGATTATTACACATCACTATAATTATCAAAATTATTCCTCCCACTCGATTTGGCTTCACTCATCAGCATGCAACTACTCATCATCTTTTAAGACTAACAGAACAAATTGAAAATCCTTTCACCTAAAACAACAAACTATTGTATTATCACTGGACATCGAAAAAGCATTCGACAAAATTTGGCATCATAGTCTTATTTATAAATTACTCCAAATTGGAATTCCTACTTATTTTTTCAAAATAATTCAAATTTTTTTTCTGATTGTACTTTCCGTGTTGTTGTATATCTGAAGGAAAATACGGCCTCACAGGCAACAACAGTTTATTTCAACCTTTAAACATACAGTTTTGTAAACCCGACGGCTCGTGGCCGTTTACACAAGTCGGAACCGACGGCTCGGTGCGGTGCCGCCGACGGCGGCTTCCACGAGGCGTCGGTGCGCTCCCCGTGCGGCGCGGTACGGCCACCCAATTTTTGAGAAAAATTTTCCCCCAGGTAGCTTCGAAAAAAGTTCCTCCGGCTTCGGGATTGGATACGTATCAATAATTGATTGTGCGTTGATGGTTTTCTTAAAATCACCGCACAGCCTCAGTTTACCGTCCGATTTTTTAATTATTACTCCTGGCGTCGCCCAACTACTATTGTTAATTGGTTGGATCACTTTTTGTTTCTGCATCCTATCTAGTTCCTCTTTCACCTTACTTTTGATAGCGAATGGGACTGGTCTCGCCTTCAAAAACCTTGGCCTTGCATCTTGTTTCAAAGTCACATGAGCTTCCCATGTCCCGCGCGCAACCTAATTTTCCTTCAAATAGATCTTTAAACTTGTTGCACACCTGCTCTAAATCTTGAAAGGGGATGGTATCCGAGATGATGTTTACTTGATCCTGTAGTGTGAACCCATAACTACTAAACGAGTCCATTCCGAAAATGTTCGTTGCATCTTGACTCGACACTACCAAGAATGTTAGCGATCTCCTTACCCCCTTATAACTTGTTTGCAGAACTGTTTTCCCTAACACGGGAATTTCCTGATTGCCATATCCTACGAGCGTTGTGGTGCAATTTTCCAACCTGGGGCTCCCTAGCAAGGCATAAGTTTTCGCATTAATTAATGTTGACGTTGCTCCCGTGTCGACTAGGAAATCTACCATTACATCTTTTTTTTTTTAATTTATTTATTTATAAAGGTCGCATCAACCTAAGTGGTTATTAGCGACCACGTTTACAAAGTAGTAATACAGTATTTCAGTTTACAATAACTAGTATACAAAGTTAAATCATTTTATATACATTGGTTTCTTTTAATAATAATATTATATTTTTAATAGTTTCGGTTGAATTTAGATTATATTTAAAATCATAGGTCAGTTTTAAAACTTTTCTTCTGTCGTTAGTGTTTGTACATTCCATGATTAGGTGACGTATACTGTATGGAGAATTGCAGAAGTTGCAGGTGCTTGGTTGTGTTTTCGTTATTAGGTGACTGTGAGTGAGTCTGCTATGTCCAATTCTCAATCTTGTGATAACAGTTTCTAGTCTTCTATCGGTACCACAGGTAGGTTGTAATTCGAAGATTGAGTCTCTGATCTGGTGGAGTTGGGTTGGTTTGGATTTCAACCATTGGTTATTCCAGTTTTCCTTTATATTGCGTTTTATAATTTTGATGATGTCATTGTGGGATGCTGGGTGAGTTGATGCATCAGGGAGAGAAGAAGCTGTTTTAGCAGCAGTGTCCGCGGTTTCATTACCAGAAATGTTGACATGGGAGGGAATCCACACGTATGTTAACGTTTTGCCTGAGGAAATAATTTGTGAGTTCATTGATATTATATCTAAACATATTGGTTCCTTGGTATGTTTGTTCTGGATGGATTCAATGGCGCTTCTTGAGTCAGTAAATATAGTAAAGTGAGAGTTATTTGATTTTAGGATATCTGCCAGGGCAGATCTGATTGCGTAGACTTCACTGTAGAAAACTGAACTCATGTCTGGTAGTTTGATTAGTTTTGTTTCATCTGGATATATGATGGCACATCCGGTTCCAGTTGCACTTTTTGATCCATCTGTGTATATATGGATGCTATTTTCATATCTATTAAGTGTTTTCGTAGAATAAAGATCGGTATATTATAGGATTTGTTGTTTGCTTGAGGAATTTTGTCAAAGTTGTATCTATTGAGGGTACATGGAGAAGTTCTAGGGGTTCAGGTAAAGATTTATATTGATATATTGGTGGAAGATTAGGGATAGTTCTGGATAATATATTATGGATTTGAAGAGATATGGGTTTAGGGTACGATGGTTGTTTATGGAATTTGGTAAAGTATTTATGGTCAAAAATAATTTTATTTATTGGGTTTTTAGGATTTGAGATTACTTTGAGAGCATAGGAAATACTCAATTTTTCTCTTCTGAAGGATAATGGTTCTTCGTTTGATTCAGCCAGAATGCTACTAATAGGGCTAGTACGAAAAGCTCCAATAGCCATTCTAAGGCAGGAGTTATGAATTGGACTTAAGCTATCCAGTACTTTGTCTTTTGCAGAGGAATAGATGACTGATCCATAATCTATTTTAGATCGTATTAATGAACGGTAAGTATTTATTACTATTATCTTGTTGGCGCCCCAGTTTAGGGAAGAAATCATCTTTATTATATTTACTCGTTTGAGACATTCAGCTTTAAGTAATTTAATATGGGTTTTCCAGGTGAGTTTTTCATCAAAGTAACACCCCAAGATTTTCAGTGTGTGAGCTCTTCTGAGTGGCGTGTTTTCAAGAGTGATTTTGAAATTTTTGGTGGGTTTACGGAGTTTATTAAAAATTGTATACTGGGATTTGCTTTTTGATAGTTTAAACCCAGATCTATTGGCCCAATTATTTATCTTCTTCAGAGTTTCTTGTATCATTTCTTGAGTTGTATTTAGGTTCTTTCCACTGCAGGTAATGGTGATATCATCTGCATAAAGTAATATTTTAATGGGGGAAGGTATAAGTTGAGTAACTTCGCTAATTGCAATCAGGAAAAGGGTGGTGCTCAATACAGCTCCTTGTGGTATACCGTTTTGGATTGATGTTTCATCTGATAGGCAGCCATTCATTCGAACTCTGATTCGACGGTTGGTCATAAAGTTGGAGATGAAATTGAGAAGTTTTCCATTAATACCAATATTTTTTAGTATTGTAAGTATTCGTTCTTTCCATGTCATATCGTATGCTTTTTCTATGTCGAGGCAAACTGCTACAAGGTGTTGTTTAGTAATAAAAGCATTACAGATTTCATTATGAATATTACACAGGTGGTCTGTTGTAGATCGGTGTTTTAAGAATGCACTTTGATGGGGAGAGATAAAGTTAATTTTTTCCAGATGCCACACCAATCTTTTGTTTATGAGTTTTTCCATTATTTTGCACATAGTAGAAGTAAGTGCAATTGGACGATAGTTTTCTGATTTTCTATTGTCCTTACCTGGCTTTGGGATTGGTATAACAATGGCTGTTTGCCATATTTTTGGAAAAGAACTATACTTCCATATTTCATTGATAAGTGATGTTAGGTACTTTATTCCGTTGTCAGGGAGTTGTTTCAAAAATATATTAAAGATGTTGTCAGGTCCAGCTGCAGAATTTTTTGATGACATAAGTACCCTTTTTATTTCTTGGTGTTTAAAAGGGTTATCCAATGAAGTATTTATATTGCTACTGGGTTCATTTGATTCGACTTTAGTTGGTGTAGTATGAGATTTAATATCAAGGAAATCATTGCTATAATTGTTATCTGAAGAGTTTTTTGAGAAGACTGAGGCCAGTTCATTAGCGATTTCAGTTGGATCAGTTATGATTTTATCCTCTTTCGTAATTATGGATTTAGGGTAGGGAGGTTTATAAATACCTCTCATTTTTCTTATTTTATCCCATACTTCTTTTGAGGAAGTGTGTTGAGACATACTAGAAATGTAATTAATCCAGGATGATCTTCTTTGCTCTTTGAGAGTTTTTACGTGTGATGGCTCTTAATCTTTTGAATTCAAGTTCATTGGTAGTATTTGGATGACGTTTGTATCTATTGAAAGCATTTTTGGATGCATTGAGTGCATTTTGACATTGTTCATTCCACCATGGTGTATGTCTTTTGGGTTGGTTACCAGATGATTTGGGTATTGAAAGGTTTGCAGCGTTGATAATAATATTTACAAAATTAGACACTTTTTTGTCAATGGTGGTATTCACTTGCTCTAATGTCCATGAATTTTCATTTAAAGTATTATAAATTATCTTACGGTACTTATCCCAGTCTGCTTGGTAGAATTTCCATTTTGGCTCAACATGAATTTGCTGAGAGATAGCTTTGGGAAATGTTATATTGATTGGGATATGGTCACTGCCATATGAGTCATTAAGGGTTGTCCAGTCTGTTGTATGAGCAATGCTAACACTACAGAGGGATAGATCAATGGCAGAGAAATTTTTTGAACTGTTGTTTATATGAGTTACATTGCCAGTGTTTAACAGAACTATGCTGGGGTCTTCTAGAATTTTTTCTATTTTTTTCCCTCTTCTACAAAGTTTGTGAGAGCCCCATGAGAGGCTATGGGCATTTAAATCACCAACTATGATAAAAGGTAAAGGAAGTTGGTTAATAAGCTCAATTATTTCTTGAGTTTGAAAATCATAACTGTTTGGGAGATATAAATTACATATAGTTAAGTAGCCAAGTGATAGTAACACCTTTGTTGCCACTGCTTCTAGATTAGTTTGGAGTTGAATCTCTTCATAGAAGATACTATTATGTATGTATGTGGTTACTCCCCCACAAGCATAATTGTTGTTTATTCTGTTTTTGAAAACATGGTTTGTATTGGTTTATTCTAGCACAGTGGTTATTTTTGAAATTAGTTTCTTGGAGGCAGATAACAGAAGGGTTAAAATCTGCAATTATTAGTTTTAAGTATTCTAATTGTGAATAATAACTATTAATATTCCATTGAATAATGTTCTCTCCCATTAAATTAGTTTTATTATTATAATTGCATGAGATATAACCATTATCCAACTGTGACAATCTTTGTTTATGAAAATTAAATATCCATATAAAAGTTTCTTCACTTTCACTGCAGATTGATGATGAGTCTTGGTGAACATTTGTGGTAGTATTGGATAGTTTTTTTGTTTATTCTGGTGATTCTATTTTTAATTGCTACGTTCATTAAGGTGTGGGGTAGATTTCACGTAAACATTCTATTATTTTAGGTATGTTTCATGGTATTCTAGTGCAATTTCTTCTACATTAGGGTACCTTTTGTTTCTCTCAAGGAAACTTTTCAGTTGTATATAGTTTAGTACATATGGGTTGTTAGTAGATGATAGGATTTTCTTTGATAGGTTGTAGATGAGACTTCAAGATTATTTTTCAGTTTTATCAGATGTGTCTTCTATCTTCTGCTTTTTGGTAGTGGGGATGTTTTATTGTATTGGTCATTGTTTCCTTTTTGGGCATTTGATTCTTTTTTTGTATCTTCATCATTGTTTATGGATGAAGTCCTACTGATTTTGAATTAGTAGTTGAGAGAGCACGTTTAGAGATTGGGAGTGGAGGGGAAAGGATGTTTCGGGGTATTGTGGGAGTACACTAGTTTCAGGTTGATTTGTGGTAGGATCGTTCTTGACTGGGGAAAGTTCTTGAGCTTGAAAGTTCTTGGTGTTTTTGATCATTTTGTGTAATTTGTTGAGATACTGTTACTTCATTTATGACTAATGGGTTTTCGCTACAGTGTTTGGCGAGGTGGCCTTGCTTCTTGCAGATAAAACAGCTACGTTATCTGCGGATGGATAAATCCAGTATTTCGTATTTTCGAATTCAATGCTCATGGATTCTGGAATTTTATTTACATCATTTGGGTTAATATAAACTTGTCTACGGAAACTTAAAATATGTGCAAAACCAGGTGCGGAAATTCCAGCTCTGAGGAATGTAATCGGTGATTCAAGTTTAATTTGAAGTTTTCCCAATTCTCTTTCTATGATTACGTGTGGGATCACAGGACATACGTTCGATAGAATAATTCTTTGGTGTTGAGATATTAATGGTCTGATCTCAATTTTTTTTGTCATTTATTTGTATAGATAAGTGGTTTTCCAGTAATACTTTTAGTAATGTCTTTTGTTGCTAGGAACATACATATTCGATTTTGTGAAATTCTGATACAAATCTAATGTTAGATGGATTTATCAGTAGTCCGACAGCATTAATATAATCATTAATCGGAACTCCCTTCAATTGCATCTATTACGATAGCTTGTTCTTTGGTTGGGAAAATGTCTTTCTTAGCTGCTGATACGTAACTTTGATTACCTGTTGATGGGGTCGTCATTTTGAGGTTATGTAGAGATGACTCCTGTACTCAGAAGTCGCCTCACACGATCTCAGGATGTACTGGTTCTTGAAAGTTGTTGGTGTGAACACTTTTGATTTTACCTATTTCACAGTTTAAACACACTTTTTTCACAGACGAAATAAGAACGAAACTGGTTGCAGACGAGAGCACTCGCGGCCATCCCACGCACCTTCGACTGACGCTCCACCATACATCTTGAATTGCGAACTTAGTAATAATCGTTTTCTATAGACTTCCAATTGTTTATTTTTTCACCATCCAATCCACATTACCGTATTATAGTCCTTCATTCTCTTTCTATCTTGTTCACTTTACTATCACTGTTCCCACAAACTGCTTTTACATGCCCTGTTTTCCCACAGTTGTACAAACTGCCTTCTAACCCTTCGTTACTGTGCTGGGGTCTGTGAGACCCAGATGACACTTTTTATAATTTGAATCTAACGGCGGGTGATGACGCAACGAATCTTCGTGTAGTTTCATATTTTATCCGTCAGAGTGTATGACAACGATCTTGTTCATTTCAAGTGAGTTTGTGCCAGAAAACACGTGGTTTTGAATCTGGGTGTAATAGACCCCACCACAGCACTGACGTTTTGTATTTCCTCTCTTGGTGGTATGTATTTCTTCACTGCTACAGAACTGTTTGTACTACATTAAGAATTTGCACTAAAGTAAGTTTTCTAATACTTGCACTATTCAATGGGGGAGTACGTTACATTAGATGAAGAATTAGAGAAATTTCGTGGCCGCTGTCCTTTTAGACAGTATATGCCTATTAAACGTGCGATATATGGAATAAAGATATTTGCTCTTGTTGACTCCAGAACATATTACTCTGGAAATTTAGATATATACCCCGGAAAACAACTGAGGGTCCTTACAAGTTCAGTTTTCAGCCCCTTGGATGTTGTGGAAAGAAAGATTGCTCAATTGCTGGATCTGGAAGGAATTTGACCACTGACAATTTAGTAACGAGTGTTCCTCTAGCATCTTGTTTGATGACCAAACATAAATTATCAACTGTAGGAACGATTCGTAAAAACAAGAAAGAAATTCCTATAGAGTTTGTGTCAACATCAAATGAATCTGTCCATACAAGCACATTTGGATTTATGAATGGGATAACACTTGTTTCCTACGTGCCTAAAAAAGGAAAAGTAGTGAATGTCGTATCAACAATGCACAATGATGACAGGATAGATGAAAGTACAGGTGAGAAAAGAAACCTGACATCGTTACATTCTACAATAAGACTAAAGGAGGGGTAGACACTGTTGACCAAATGTGTTCATCATATGATGTTTCAAGAAATTCAAGAAGGTGGCCACTGACAGTTTTCTTTGCGACTATGAACGTTGCAGCTATCAATGCATATGTTGTCTTTCAATCAAATACAAAAACTTCGATGCGTCGCAGGCAATTTATGAAGACCTTAGAATTGAGCCTTTTGAAAGAGTACGTGAAAAAAAGGCAAACAATTGTGCAAAGACTACCTAGGGATCTTCAAGAAAAGTTAAAGCCAAAAAATAGCCATGCATCAGATTGTTCAACATCATCAAGGAAAGCAAAAAAATCTAGATGTGATCTATGTCCAAGAATTAAAGACAGAAAAACCCAACATCAGTGCCAAACATGTAATAAATTTATTTGTATGAATCATATCATACATTTTGTTCTTATTGTCAGAAAAATAAAAATCGTTTGTTATAAATTATTTTGTTTGTTGTAACATTTGTAGCTCGTACTTAGTCATTTTGTATTGTATACTTTAAACGTTGTAATTAGACCTACTCATTATTTTTACAGTGTTTATAAATAATGTTTATTTCTTGTTTACATTTGTGGCTTAGTAATATGTGATGTAAAGTTCGGCGTGTTCAGTAATAAACAAATTTTCTTCATAATAGAACCAGGATTATCAACGCACCATGTCACGCATTGATCTAAAAGTTTATTAAATTAATATGAATAAATTTCAATTACTTTGCTTAACATGAGAATAAGTATCTTAAGAAATATAAAACTATGAACTGAAATAAATAGTGAGTTTTAGCCCAATTATATATTTCATTCCTTTGGGGTCTCTCAGACCCTAGAACCAACACAGCAGTCGACGTTTTCTATATTGTACCACA